>OY720458.1:28292388-28407388 GCA_963082715.1 Harpalus rubripes | reverse complement strand
ACTAAATAAATACTAGTTTATCTATAACTAAAAAATATCTTGATTTTGTTTTATAAAACTAAAATAAATACGAAAGAATATTCATAAAAAACGTACTGTAAATAACTGACAGGTTAAAACGGTAGGTGACGCTTGTCGACATTGAAAACTTATTCGATCGACTGCACACGTATGTAACACATCTGGCCGACTAGCCTTTTGCAGCTGATTCTGACGGTGCAATAAGGTCGAAAATCGCTAGGATGATGTGGAAATTCATCTTACGGACTTACGGCGAAATATATAGAATGCCCCGCCACCCCTCTATTCCTGGTCTAAGTATATAAGATATAATCTTAATGTGGGGAAATTTCTCAACTGTGATGTAGATAAGGTGATAACAATTACTCGAAATCTCGGTCAAACAGCATTTTATTCTTACAACACCGACTTTTCGTTTTAGTATCTAGAATTCGTACTCCGTAGCCTTCACCCTGCATAATATTTGTCTAATTCTCACGAAGGATTAAAAGTTAGATAATCAATTTCTCATTTTATATTGATTTTGGAGAAGCATTTATAATAATTCTAGTCAAAAAAATGCGAATGTATAAGGATTCACATTATTTATCCTCTTAAATTTATCTAAATAACGATATGTACTTAGGCTTCCAAAGATAAATTACCGCCGTATGAACTCAATAAGCTTATCTGTAATAAATACCAATAAAAATACATATTATTATAATAAGAAAAATAAACCCGAAGATAAAAAAAATGTTATACATATTTAAAATTTTATTTTCTTTTTAAATTAAAAAAAATTTAGTAGTTCAATTTATATTAATTTCAATAATCATGTTTTCATTAAACAATACACACACAAAAAACCCATACAATCTCAAGTGAATCTGAATGTAATGCATCTTGATTCTAACTTATTTCAACTTAATATTTTTCGAAATATATTTATAAATACGACTGATTAGTTCTACTAGTAAATTCATACATTTATCTTTAATTAACCTTGGTACGATTTAGATTGTAAAAATAGTTACAGATTAGTAAAAAATAATCTAAAACTCTGTAAAGCATCTAATTTTAAGACCGAACATAAAAACAATTACTTAACTTCCAACAAAAGTTATAAAGCTTTACTTAAAAATAAAAAAGTAGATTATGATCAGAGTATACTTACAGCCATACAAAATGTTAACAATGCATCAACTTTCTGGCATACAATAAATAAATTTAGATTTAAAGTAAATAGAAAAAACGATATAGACAAGGATACATGGGAGACATTTTATAATAATTTATCGGGAAATATGTCAATTTATAATAGATTATTTTATGATAATAAAGATTCGCAACTTGATAAAGAAATAACACTTGATGAAGTATGTCAATCTCTTTCTAACTCTAAATTGGGAAAAGTGCCTGGATTAGATTTAATTTCTAATGAATTTTATAAAAATTTACCAAATAATTGGACTTTATATATATCTTCTTTATTTAACAAAATTTGGAACACGGAATCAATTCCAAAACGTTGGTCACAAATAGAACTGGTCATGATCCATAAGAAAGGTAGTAAATAGGATCTAGCTAATTATAGGGGCGTCGAGCTTATAAACAGTATTGTAAAACTTTTTACCCAAATATTATATGACCGATTGTTAACATGGGCTAATAGTATAGCCGCAATCCCCGAATGTCAAGCTGGCTTTAGAAAAGGCCGGTCATGCATAGATAATATATTTTTCTACAGTCTATATACAAAGTACCCATTTGCGCTCTCTTTTGTCAACGCAAAATGTCACTTTGCCGCTCATGCGCGACAAAGTAGAAAAAACGCTCGCTGTCCAAATTTTTAACCATACAATGTTGAGAAATGTCATTTGTCTACAATCTTAACAGTAATGTTTAGTCAGGAATTAATGACATTGTAGTTACATATTTACCACGTTCACAAGTCAATCTGACATATAACTGCTCTGTCAGTATATTACATAACCAAACAAAATGCCGAATGTGAAAATAAATTAGGGCATTTATTTACAAAAACGAAAGTATTAAATGCTTAGATTAGATTGAAGCAATAGCTCAAGAAGAATGAGAAATAACGATAAATTAAAATTAAACATAAAATAAATTCTATGAACAGTTGTACTGCCACTTTTCCACTGCACTAGTTTAATGTACTTGAAACAAATAAATTATACAAAAACTTATAATATTCATTACAAAATTGACATTAATTTTTTGTAAAAACGAAAGCTAAACAATATCTTGCAGTCATATTTGAATACGTTCCTATCTTCATTGCAAAACTATTGAATAGTACTGGAAGTACAAAGTGTACATTTTTTAATTTTTTGTTATGGTGGAGGACTGTAGAAAAAATCCTGTGTGTGTTTCGAGCGCAAATGAACATTGTCGATTTCGAGAGAATGCCGCGCTCCTGCGTCGCGCGTCAACAACCTCTCAATCGACAATGTCCCATTTTGCGCTCTTAATACACAAATAACTATTGTGTTAAGTTCAGTCGTGCAAATACAGTTAAGACTTCCAAAAAGGTATGTCTATGCAATTTTTGTAGATTATAAAAGAGCATTTGACTCGGTTCCGCATGTCCTTCTATGGAATGAACTGCATAATTTTGGGGTAAGTGGCAAAATAATCAGAATTTTAAATACTTTATATGTCAATGCCCATACGAAAATAAGATTAAAGGATTATAAACATACAAATAACATAAATATTGAGGAAGGTGTACTTCAGGGTGAAATTCTGAGCCCGTTGTTATTTAATCTCTTCATAAACGATATAGAGAGATATTATCGTAACAAGGGAGTAAGAGGCCTAAATTTAGATGACATTTTAATTTTACTTTACGCAGATGATTTAGTAATTTTTGATGATTCCCCAGTAGATGTTCAGAAAAAATTAAATATCTTGGAAGATTACTGCAACTCAAAAGGCTTTACTGTTAATGAAACTAAATCCGAAATAATTCGTTTCCACAGAGGGGGTTCAAGTAACTTTAAAGGCACATTCAAATTTAAAAATTCTACGATTAATGTAAATAATAAATTTGTTTATTTGAGAATCACATTTTCAAGTTCTTCCTTATTTCTTGATGCAGCAAATAGTGCGATAACTAATACAAATATTGCAACTGGTTCGGTGATAAATACTTTAGCAAGTATTAAATCAAGCAACTGGGATGCACTATAAAAATCTATATGCAATAGAAATGGAATCAAGTAATGTACGAAGTCTCCATTTCACAATGTCCTAAAGAATAAACAAAATCTTACACATGTCTAACAAAAACATGCTACATGAATTTATTTTTTCAAAAAAAACTTGTCTTACCAATGCCACAGTATACTGTGCCAATCCTATCTTATGCTGTAGAAAGAAGCTGAAACATATAAAATAAGGAGAGCGGACAGCTTATAAAGGAATATTAAGGAAAAATTCTCCTAAAAGAACAGAGTACATATCAATTAATTTCAAAAAAATTTAAGCCAAACTGAGGTAAAATAAGATTTTTTTACAAATCTATTGAATGTAGGCTTCTTAAAGTTTGTTTTTAGGGTTAAAAATATAATTTTTCTTCAAGCGTATTATAATATTCATATTGTGTTACTGTACACACACTATAGAAGACATTCATTGTTTTACTAGTACAAAAATGTTGTTATTGTTGTACTAGTAAAAAAATGTTAGTTTGTTTGTTCACCGCTAGCGGCGGCATTCGTCACAGCAACACAGAATATAGCGAAAATTGTTATTTGACAGTTGTATCGTTTTTGTTTTGTAGTGTTCACAGCCAGCTTTGGCTGAAACTGCAAACACTACAAATAAAAAATTATAAAAAAAATGTCAAAAAAATCTTTGAAACACTTGAAGAAAAAATAGTATATGTCATTCGGAGTAGAACGCCCTTTTTGTGTTTTACCCAGCTTGCCTAGCCTCGGCTAGCGCCTCGGCCGCAACAGCTGGGTTCAACACAAAAAGACCGCTTTCTACTCCTAATAACATAATATACTATTTTGCACGAGCGGACCAAAAAGTACACCTTTATAACTCAATTTGCGGGTGTAAAGTACGATGTTTTGGCCCTAGGGCGATTTAATAAATAATACAAGCTCTAATTTTTATTTTGAATAAATAATGTTGTTACAATTTAAACAATTATTAATATTGATTCTCGGACGTTTATCATGTTCTTCTTGAACAACTTGTATTTGCTTTGTGTTATTCTGAATTTGGTTAGAAGTTGAAGTGAGGCCTGTCTATCACCAACCAAAATTTGGTTATAAATTTTTAATATATATTCCACTGAATTTTCGATGTAATTTTCAGCAACTGCTGTTGATTTCCAACCACCATGACGTTTCACAATTATTGATATCTCTACTCCGGCATCAGCTAACAAAGATGCTGAGGAACGTCGAAAACAGTAGCCGGTATATAATTTTGCATCCGGTAACTCCAGATACGTTGCAGTTTCCATAGATATTTTACCAAAAGTATTTTTGCCAACTACTTGTACTGAACATTTCCATTTTTATAAAAAACGAAGAAGCGTCTGTGCTGAATTTTGAGTTGGCGTAAAGCAGCATACTTTTTGTATATTTCTAAAAAAATCGGTGACTTTTTTATTATCTAAAACTGTAAATATACAATCAATTTTAGTCATATTCTCGTATGTTCACCAACAGTCCGTTTTCTATATGTTGTGTTAGTTTTTCCCGGCGACATCCTCCGGCAGAAGTTCCAAAAATTGCTACTACCTGTAATTTTTTTCTGTTAATATAATTCAAAGTTTAAATATAATTATTTACTCACCTTCATCATTAAATATCTATCATCTGGTGCTTCTAAGATGAACTTTTCTATTTGTGCTTTACTGAGAATTTTTTACTTTTAAATTACTAATATCGACATTGTCGGATATGATTATTGTTGCTTTTAACATCGAGGAATGTGACCAAAGAATAGAAGGTTTACGGCCAGTGAACTCTAATCTTCAGTAGTAGTAGCATTTGGATTTTTCAGAGAAATATGTCAGTAGTACATTTTTTGATATACTTTTTATCTTCTTGCATTACACCAACTTTTATATTCTTCATATGGCTTTTTGTATATAAAATTCAGTATCAGTAATATCTGGTGGTGTAGAAAGTAAATCTAGTTTGTTATTTTCCATATTTATAATAAAGGAAAATACAACAAATAAATTATAACTGTAGAGGTTAAAATATATAATAGTGTTGTAACTTGTATCGTAGATGGCACTGTAGTATAAAGCTTGATTTACATACTACATTATGTAAACGAGAATTCCTGACAAATAGTTCTTTTAAAAAAAATTCTGTACCGTAAAACTTTATGCGATAAATTATACATTGACATTTAGAGTATAAAATGATATATTATTGCAACGTCTTTAAATTTAGATTCGTTGATAATAGCACAAACTCAAAATTTTGGCACTAAAAAATTTTGTGCTCTTAAATTCAATATAAAATGCATACTACAAAATTTATAGGAACGATAATAGTTGAAAAAAAAAAATGTTTTCCCATGTAAAAATCCTATCTGTTAAGGATGCTCGTGTTCAAAACATCCTGATGCTAGGATATTTACTTGTTTTAGATAGTTCCTTGGCAATAATGGATATTTTTCTGAAGTTCAACTGAATACGACGACCAAACTCGTATTAACCGTATGTTTACAATTGTGGACAATAAATAAAAGTCAACGTCACCGAAATTTTTAGAAATATACAAGAGCATGCACCCAAAACTGAGCATAAACTTTTTAATATAAAAATAGGAAATGTTACATCGAAAATTCAATAGAAAATAAATTAGAAATTACTAAAAAAATTGGTTTGTGATACAATCCTCAACTTCTAACCAGATTCAGAATAACAGAGCCAATACAAGTTGTTCAGGAAGAGCATGATAAAAGTTCCGAGGATAAATATTATGTCTAAATTGTAACAATAACATTAATAATTCAAAATAAAAATTAGAGCTTTTATGATTTATTAAATTACTCTAAGGACAAAAAATTATACTTTACGCCCGCAAATAGGGTTATAGATATGTAATTTTTGGCCTACTCGTTCAAAAATGACATTTTTAACCCTAATAACACACATTAAAAAACCTACTTTTAATAGATTTGAAGAAAAAAAAATAGCTCAGTTTGGCTTCAAAATTTTATAAAATTTATTGATATCTAAACTGTTTTTTTAGAAGAATTTTTCCTTACTATTCCTTTATAGGCTGTCCTCATTTTATATGTTTCAGCTTCTTCCCACAGTATAAGATAGCATAGTTAGGTTATTTAAAAAAAAAAATCATGTAGCAATTTTCATTAGACTTATCTATACGATTGTTTTTTGGTTATTCTTTACGACGTTGTGGCTTGAAGACTTTGTATATTATATCAAATGAATGACTTGATTTAATTTTTATTGCATATGGATTTCCTTAATAATCGCGTTTAGATATCTTATTGGAATTGTTTTACGTCAGTATAATTTTACACTTAAACAGTTATATCTCACGTTATACACTTTGTAATTTAACATAAAATTAATTTTAAAGTTACTAAAACATAAAACGGTTTTATTTGTCTAGTGCCATTTATATAAATATATATTAACCTTGTAATATCAGTTTCTTGCAACAAATATTGTCTTTACAAACTATATTGTATATACAGATTATTGGATTTTTATATTATTAATTAATTAATACTATAAACATTTACATACTATTTCCATATATTTATAATATAAATTTAAATTTTTGTAACTTTTACAATTTATTACGTTGTGACATCTATCAGTGCTTACTATAACTATTAACTTATGCTGATTTAAATAATTTATATTTTGTTACAATTTGTAAGACGGAGTGTACTTTTTAAATTTGCAAGCGCGCTAACTTGATACGCGCCAACTTCATGGGCTAGATTTGTACGTTCTGAAATAGTGCTTGGCAGACGATGTACAAAACGAACTGTGTACATGGCTAGATTTGTACGTTATGCCGCAGTGTTTGGCAGGAGATTTATAGGGCAATCTGTGTACATTATGACGGAGCGTGTGTTCCCGTTCATCTTCATCCAAAATGTTGTGACCTTGGTGTAAGTGCACTCAACAAAATTCCCCCTTCCCCACCAATAGAACAACAGCTGTCACTTTCAAATGTTTCCCTGTTTAAATTATAGATAGCGCTGTAAGTATTTGTAAATTCATAATAGAATGCAAACTGTTGTCTTTAGAATGCAACGATTATATGGCCATTATTTTGTTTTCAAATGAAGTCACAAATATAAACTGCATAAATGAAAACTTCATTCAATTTTTTCGAGTGGACTGTATCGTCAAATCTAGAGACATCACAAGCCACACCTACCAGGGCTATAGGTAACAGTAAAAATTTGTTTACATATCATTATTTAATCTTAACCTTGATATGTTATTGTATTTTATTACTAATGTGTATATTAAATTAAAAACAATTATTTACTAATAATTAAATAAAATTTGAGAAATGCATTTTTAACGTAATTACTGTTTAGAACCGTAGGTCCTAAACATATCACAATGTACAATGCGCATGCGTCTCGTATGTCAATGGAGTTAGTTAGTTAACACAACCGGTTGTATGGTCGGTTTATACTTTTCGTTGGTTAGTATGTATTCTACGTAAATTTGGGTTGTATTCCTCCTGCTTGTGAAATTATGAGTTCGTGTGATTGTTGTGCATTTCTTAAATTATAGGAAAATGGATGAAGAAACATGTAACATAAGGCAAGGTGTCAATGTTAATATTAAAAGAACTGATGGTAAGTATACAGTAATTTATCTGACTAATTTTTTAAAGATATAACTTAATATAATAAAATAGAAGAATAAAAATAAACATTACAAATTGCACAAATTGGTAGTCCCAGTTCAATAACATATCGTGATGGATGTAATGTGCGTGTGATGAGAAAACTATAAATTAATTATTAAATACTACGGTGTTTCCAGATTTTATAATTAATTTGGAAAAAAATTGGAGATTACTACAATAATAAAATATCCATTTAAGGGGAGACATTAGATAGTCGCGCGAGATACAAGGAATTCAGTATTTGATAGAAATAGAATCGTTTAACAACAATACAGTTAATATGAAAAAATTACATTGATAATCATATTAATATAGTCGATATTCAGTGTTACGTATGTGATATTTACCTGGTTAGGAAAATTTGTTAAAGAACATTACAATACAAGTGTACCCGACAAAATTATTTTCGTAATTAATGATAGTACTTAAATATATAATATCAATTTTTAATGGATGATGTTGTATTATGTACGAAATTGTTAATAATGTATGCAATGAATCATTTGAATTTCATTAATTTTTATAAACGTAATGAACCGATTACGTTCTAAAAAAAATTAATAATTTCATACAATGTTACAAAGATAGGTTAAGTTAGTTTAGGTCACCGCGTTCCATAAATCAAATCTTTTCAGGAATTGAATATTTACGGAACGGAAAAACAATTTGGTGACTTTCGGGTATTTACGGAACATACGTACTATTGGTTTATCATGGCACGCCGTTCCCAGAAATATTATACTTGTGTAAAATTTATTTTCTCTAAATATATAATTAAAAATAAATATTACACGTTAAATTACATATATATGCTATTTTTATGTAAATCAATGACTGTCAAATAACTTCAAAAAACTGTCCTGATTAATAGTATGTTCCGTAAATACCCGAAAGTCACCAAATTGTGTTTTTCCGTTCCGTAAATATTTAATTCCTGAAAATATTTGATTTATGGAACGCGGTGACCTGAAATTGGTGAGTCTGGTTAGTCACCAAACTCATCGCGCTCAAAGCACGATGAATTCGGTTATTTGCAATTTGCATCAATTTGACAAATGGCATTGGCGCTATTTGAAGATGTTTTGAAGTTTATTGTTTGCTTTGTGAGGTTGTGCTATCAAAAATTCATGATAATGGTAACTGTTTAAATTATTGAAATAAAAATTGCTAATATTTTTCTCTTTTTCTTTTTACAAGAGTAAATACCAAGGTGAATACAATTGTGCACACTACAATGGAATTATAAATAATTTGAACAGTGTTGGGAATCATGAATGCTTATCTGACGGAACTTGAATATCAAGCTGTTCCGAAAATACTCACCACTTTCAGTAACCAACTACTCACCGAAATCACCGATTATGATTAGTCTGATTTATTTACGGAACATACTATAAGTGTACAATCCAAATACACGAAAGTTTGACAGATTTTAAACGAATCGACTAAAACAAATTTAAGTCCAGAAAACATCCCACTGGTATACCCACTAATATTTATCTCCTTAACTAATCGACAGTGACGATTACACTACACACACACACACACACACACACACACACACACACACACACACACACACACACACACACACACATACACACACACACACACACACACACACACACACGCACGCACGCATGCACGCACGCACGCACACACACACACACACACACACACGCACGCACGCACGCACACGCACACACCCATCCACACATATAATTTTTGTGTGTACGGCGTGGCGAGTGTATTCACCAATTTCAGGTCACCACGTTCCATAAATCAAATCTTTTCAGCTAGTGAATATCTTCGGAACGGAAAAACACAATTTGGTGATTTTCGGGTATTTACGGTACATAGTTTGTATATATATATATATATATATATATATATATATATATATATATATATATATATATATATATATATATACAAACTATGTACCGTAAATACCCGAAAATCACCAAATTGTGTTTTTCCGTTCCGAAGATATTCACTTGCTGAAAAGATTTGATTTATGGAACGTGGTGACCTGAAATTGGTGAATCTGGTTATAGTAAAAAAATTTAGGCAGAGGAGTCACGTCATCAAACTTTGTAACTAGATAATGACGTATAATGACGTCACGAAAATAGTAGATTTACATGGTACACTAATTTAATTTTAGAAAATAATTGTATTTACCTGCGATGCTATTTATGTGATCAAGTTAATTTATTTAATAGTCGAGTAATAATTGAATATTATTGTAAAATTTAATATATTTCCAATTTATGGTATTGAAAATTCGGTGTAGGGCACACCGAGTCGGGTTTCAGAAGGAATATGGGGAATAAATAAAGCACTTGATAAATAATAAGAAAATTAATGTTAAATGACATTAAATATATTTTTAAAAAAATTGATGGTTTTATTTAGATTTACAATTCTGTGGTGTTATAGAAAAGTACAGAGTAGCACTATAAATTCGATTTATTGAAAATATAATTAAAATAACATTTAAAAAAATATATTTGATTGAAAATACTCCAATATTACAATTTACAATTATTGAAATTAACCCTTGTCAGACTATAATAAATTTATTACTTGAGTACCCAAAATAGGGTCAACCCGAATTTTTTTGCGTCATTTTGTTATTAATATGACATTATTTATTAATGTATTACTTTTATTATATTTATTAAACTTATTTTATCAATAATTATATACATTTGTAACTTAATATTAAAAGAAAAGATAATTAATTATAAAATAAAACATATAGGTAATTCTTTTTAATCTAAATAAACATTATCTTAAACAATTAATGGAATATAAGTAAACAATATATTTCAAAATTTACTTCCTTGAGCATTATAAACAAATTATTCCTTTTATTTCTTTATTTTACTATGGTTTTTATTTCATAACATCGAATACCAAAATCGGGTCATCATAGACCCAAATAAAAAAAAAATGGTAAATAACTCAAAACCTTTTAAACTCCTAAAAACAAAAATTATATTCAACAAAATATTTTTATATTTTAGGAGAATTCTCAAGAGGAATTGTTTGTAATATTTCTTTTATGAGAGTTATTAACATAAAACCGGAAACTGGGTCAGTTGTGACCTGGTTTTAGTCAGGCAAGGGTTAAAACAAACTAAAAACAGAAAAGCTCAAGATCAAGCTCTCATGGCACAAAGGCGCCGACCATAAGGGTACAAAAGTATATTTAAAAAAAAATGTTCTTATTCGAAAAGGATAAGTTAATAACACCTGACACAGTAAGGTGATAGCAGTGAACAATATTTTTTTAAAATTTGCTTGCTGTGCTTTAGATGTCTTGTAGGTTATAAATAATATAATTATCCTACCAAATGGTGCGAATTTCCCTGATTCACTGTTCAAATTTAGCAGAAAAAATAAAAGAAATATTCTGTGAAACGGATAATTTTCTGGCATTGTTATATTGCAAACGATTTTAGCAATACTGATTACAAAAATTAAATCTAACAAAGGAAATCTCATCAATATCTAGCATTTTTCGCAAATTATACATTATCATTATGAGGGGCGCTAAAATATAACATTGCAGAAAGATGCCTGTTTACGCACAGAGCGGCACTGCAAGCTCTTCTTCGTCGCTGTCGTCTTCATCATTGACATGAATTATCATCGGTTGAATGTCATCCCGATCGAAAAGTATTTCACGGTCGTACCATTTTTTAATTTCTTCCACAGTGTGATCCACCGACTTTTTCCACACCGTAGGTGACACTGTATTCAGCGCTTCTGCCCACATACTTAATGTTTGGTTGTCACCGAAACCATCGCGACCAATATTTTTATTATAATAATTTTTTGAAATTCCCCAGATATTTTCGATGGCATTGAATATACAATGATAGGGCGGCAATCGTAGTACCTGGTGACTATGTGCCAGTGCGTACTCGTCAATGACGTACTTTTCAGTAATCTTATGTCCGCAATACAAACAGAAAATGTAAATGTTAGGTTTAATAATAAATAAGAAATAAAGTGTGAAAAGAACATGTCAGCCACCGGGATTTGAACCCGGGACATTTACATTGCCGGTGTAACGCTCTAACCAACTGAGCCATGGCGGACTCTATCACGATGGCTGGCATGTTCTTTCACTATGCTTCATTTCACGTAAGAAAATAGTGATGGGAAGATATGTGTAATTTGATCTAGTTTTTAATTAGATAATACCCCGATATTATCCAATCAAACAACAAGATCAAACTACTTTCTTACGTGAAACGAAGTATAGGCGATCTGCCAAAGTACATATCAATGAGGATTATTCGTCACGTTGGGGTTGGAATGCCTACCACTATCATCGTGATAGAGTCCGCCATAAATCAGTTGGTTAGAGCGTTACACAGGCAATGTAAATGTCCCGGGTACAAATTCCGGTGGCTGACATGTTTTTTTCACAATTTATTTCTAACATATAGACTGTTAGCTCTTCGTTAAAATAATAAATAAATTTGTAACTTACTCTGCAGCAAGATCAAGCACTTGTCTTTTGAATGCACACTGACTATAATCTATGTTATACTCTGCAAGCCATGTTTGTATTTGGGCCTTGGTCCAATTTTATATATAACCCCTTTGGAAACTTGGAGGTACTCTGAAGCTCTCTACAAATAAATAATTGATTTAAATTTTCATACCAAAATATAAAAATTTATAAACATACCTCCCGAACAGCATTCAAAGGCAGCAAAGGTCCACCGTGGACCAATTCTCTGTCAAAATATGAAATCACATTTGCACATAGCTCTTGCGATTGTTTCGATAATGCTTTCGGCATTGTAAAACGACAAAACACCAATAAAAGAGACAAAACGAAAATCACAACTGAACACAAAGAAATGAACAGTCAGTACAGTAGTGTACAGAGGTTATGAATAAATAAAAAAACAAAGAAACACAACTCGAAAAACAGTTACTGTTTGTATTGAAAAATACAGATTTGATACGCAACAAGGCAACAGTAATGGAATTCTGAGAAAACACAACAAACAACGTAGACAAAAATGTTAATTATACGAAAAAGTAACGAATAACTAATGACAGTCGACCATAGAATAAGGAATACATAACAAGAATATCAGATTCTGTATAAAATGTTGGCACAACTTTCGAGAGTGGCGCACCATTGTTAACTGAGGAAACTATTTTTATTTTCAGTTTGAAATTAGGCGCGGGTTGGATATATTATTACACATTAAAAATATATGGCTAAAAAAAACTTGCATGTAGTGAAAAATAATATTTATTATAAAAACATCAAAATCATAAACTACATATATTATATAAAAAATGAAAACAGTCTGAACAACATACAGAACAAAAATATCTAAATATAAACAATATACTTAAATATAATATAAACTTATTAAATATATAAATAAAAAAAGAAACAGAAATATTATTGAAAAGTCACATAAAAAACTATAACATATACATAGAAATTTAAATATCCTTGATAACTGGTAGTATCACAATTATAATTTGTATTTTTACTTGTTTTTTGTTTTCTTAACAAGCTGTGAATCACGATATTTGTCGTCAATATGCTTTCTTAAAATCAGAATTATGCTATTTTCTAACAATTCCAGCAAAACTGATTTAGCGTGAAGAACACATGTAAACCATTTAAAATTAATAGTATCTAAAAGTAATAATTTTAACTTTGTTTTTAAATGATTAATATGCCCATAAACTTTTAATACTTTCATAATCACATCGTGTATTTCAGCTAATAATATTATCACATGTTTTGTTACATAAATAAGTCTTTTCTTTTCATCATATTCTTTGAACATAACAAAAGTATGATGCGGTTCCACTTCATTTGTTAATAAATTTTGTTTACATTCATCGCAATCCAGATGTTTGATTTTTTTAATGAGAAAACCTGCAACATATGCTATTGCTTGCGTATCATATTCCGAATCTGACATGTTTATATTCACTGGAAAATACGAAACCTGAGATAATTCGTTATGATCATCATCAAGAGCCACACATTCTTCATGAGCTGTTAAAAAACATTGTAAATTATCCAATAAACTACTATTATCGTCTTCACAATTTTTATTTTGACAGTGAACTGTTATTAAATTATTCAACACAGTAGTTTTCAACGCCGAAATAAATTGAAAACAATTAGGGTTTGTGTTTGAAGCTCCATACTGCCTAATAGCAGCAAAGGTATTTTCCAGAGAATCTTGGTTTATAGAACGTGGTCTCAAAAATTTCATTCCTAAACTTTGGCACGTTTGAAATAAATCTTTCATTGCTTTTATTGTACTAATCCAGCCAGTTTTAAGTGGCATATTTGTTTTTTTTATACCTTTGTCTTTGGAATGAAATTCCCAGGAGTTAATTTTGGAGATAATAGTGTCCCAGAAAAAAATATGCTTAGATTTTGTTGATATACATCTCCTTAACGGTTTTCCGAACTCAAGTTTTGTTTTTTTCCCATTAAAACTATCGAATAAGCTATCTATATCATTTATGAATTCGGCTGTATAAATAGCTTCATTTGGAAGTTTACCAGGTGCACTTCCAATCATGCTTTCCATAGCAATGGCAGCAGTTCTGCTCATCGTTTTAGCAGCAACAGAAAATTTCATTTTTAATTTAGGGTGCCTATCAATATTTAAATATACTTCTCTGATTTTTCTAAGAGCTTGAAATCTTCTAGTTTTATCTAAGTGAAAGGTTCTGGAAAGGTATTCTGATTTTGCAATAAATTTATTATTAAACCGGATATTATATTTAAAAAAAGCATTTCTGGTTGATTTCAATAAACGTGGTGGGTCGAATAAATATACTATTTTTTGTCCATTGACAAAGTAATACGGTCCCTGTCTAATAATTGAAGGATCAGAACACAACTGCCTAATAGCTGCTCTATTTGTTGCTCCCTGATCTGAAACTGTTGCTAAAACATTTAAGCCCGAATTTTGACAATGTTGAATGACGTCTTTTATTAAAAATTTTAAATCAGCTGTCTTTACTGAATCTTTTGTGAAAAAGTAAGCAATCGGTTGTTTCCAAATTTTTCTTATTCCGTGAATAAGAAAAACTAACGCATGATTTGCGACTTCGTTTTTTCTTCCTAACTTTCCTAAATCGACAAAACCTACAATTTTATCTGTACGTGGATCATAAGTCAGCTGTTGGGATAATGAGATCTCATCAAAAACCAATACACAATTTCGGTCTAATTTAGCCATATTTTTAGCTCTGTCTATTAACCTATTAAATATTGATAAATTTATTCCCGCTTCAAATGGTATGTCTCTCAAAATATTTTTCAACGTAGATTTTGAAGGTAAAGGAAGAAATTTCCGCAAAAAATTATAACATTTTGGACCACGTTTATAACACGCTAAAGCTAATACCTTATCTTGCGTTGTCCATGATGGTCTGTTAATTCTTGCATTTTTAAATATGCTCTTTATTAATTGAACTCCGGCATTGTCTAAATTGCACTCTAAATTTTTAAACAATTGAGACTGTGATAATTTTAATAAAGTTTTCATTTTTTGTTTTGATTTGTGTACTTTACTAGTAAGTTTGTAAATTTTGTTTTGTTGAATTTTGTTAATGTCATATAATTTTCTTTTTCTTGGAGTTAAATTTGTTACTCTTGTTTCATTTATTAAATCTAAAGTTAAATTAGAAATTTAAATTTTTTTTTTCTCGGAGTATGTACATCAGAGGAAGGGTCTATTTTTCTTTTTAGTTTATATTCACTAGGATCATTAACAACTACTCTTTTGGATGCAGTTGTACTTGCAGGATGTACAATTACATTGTTGTGAATCCAAATTTTATCAGTTTGTTCAGTGACTGTTTTCGTATATAGTTCATGTTCACTAGGAATAGTTACATTTACTGTTTTAGATGTACTTGCATCTGCAGGATGTACAACTATATTGCTGTGAATTATAATTTTATTTTTTCCAACGGTATCGTTTACAACTGAAGCATGTGTGGCAGACGGCAAAGCAAATTTCAATAGCCTTTTTTTATCAGAATCGGTAAAAGAATTTTCGTCAAAATGGTCTTCGCACAAATAACATTTTGCTGTTTTAAACTCCAAATTCATAATTTGAAACCACTGTTGTCTTCGACTTAATTCAGTAGGGAATTGGAAGAATTTTTTATTTTTATACGAAGATTCAGAAATTGGAGAAAAAAATGAATTCTGACAATTTGTAGCCAAACATTTGTATCGATACGTACCTACCGATGACGACATTGCAAAATACTTTTATGTTCAAAATTTGTACTTACAAGATTTTCTAATAATAAAACTAATTCTACATCACAGCTCGAGAAATTTTCTTATTTTACATGATTATATTATTTATATTTCGTTGTAAAAATATGCACATGATTAACATGTGCGTAAATCTAAAATAATATAAATCAAAAAAATTACTCAACAAATTTACGTGTTATATGAACTTACCATCTCCATTTTCCAGTAACCTCTGCAATCTGTATACGTCAATTGCTAGTTTTGAAATTATTTTTTTTTTCTTGCCAGTACAGATCTGTATGAAACAGATAATTGCAATAATATTAAATGTATTAATTATACATGTATAATACCGTCTACTCACTAAATTCTTCATCACAGCTGGACCGTTACTCACAAATGTCAAAATTCAAAATAGTGAAGGTTATCCTGTAGTTCAAGAAACGATCGCAGCGCTATGCGCACCTGAGTTGCGCAAAAACATTGTGCTAATGTTGCCTATGTTTCAAACAGTCTTATTAAGGTTTTATTTTGTCTATGCAGTCGACGGTTGACAATTCCGGGAGAAACATGTCATGTAAACGTTTAAATATTGAAATCCAATAGTACCAACATGTGGTGAAAAAATGAACTACAATTATTTTAAATAAATTAAAACTCATTCAAAACATTATGTTCGACTTTAAAATAATTGTAAATTTAATTAAAATGTACTTTACTTATAGTATGCAAAAAATAGTATTTATTTTCTTCGTTTTCCTAAACATATACAACACTCGGCCAATACTACAGTGATTTTTCATTTTGTAATGAAATGATGACGTGACTCCTCTGCCTAAAATTTTTAACTATAGTTACCGAACTCATCGCGCTCAAATCACGATGACTTCAGTTATTTGCAATTTGCATCAATTTGGCAGATGTCATTGGCGCTATTTAAAGGTGCTTTGAAGTTTGTTTGCTTTGTGAGGTTGTGCTATCAAAAATTCGTGATCATGGTAACTATGTTTAAATTATTGAAATAAAAATTGCTAATATTTTTTTCTTTTTACATGAGTAAATATCAAGGTGAATACAATTGTGCACACTACGATGGAATCATAAATGATATGAATAGTGTTGGGAATCATGAATGTTTATCTGACGGAACTTGAATATCAAGCTGTTTCGAAAATACTCACCACTTTCAGTAATCAACTACTCACCGATTACGATTAGTCTGATATATTTAAAGAAAATACTAATAAATTTGGACTGACAGATGGTGCTTAGGGAGAACCACAGAAATAAAAGTGAGAATCAGAATAAGCTGTGTGTAGTAATAGATGGCGGAAGTACAAAATAGCGGGAGTTACAAATATTTAAAATTATGAATAATATTAGTTTTATATATACAGCGCCATAAAATATGAATTAATAGTATTAATAATATAGATCACAGTGCATTTGCCATTATTTTTATAATAAAGTTTATTTTATATTATACAATGACAATATTTGTAGATACAATAAAATGAATCTAAATATAACACTGAAAATTTCCAAAATACCTAAATACGGGCAAATATATTTTACTGACCAGCAAAAAAGTTGCTGACTGGGATATTTAGAATAGACTGATGGGCTTCTAGACTAAGCGCCGGTTTTTCAATCACTGATTAAAGCATTGATTAAATTAATCGTGATTAACTTAATCGAGAAAGTAATCATGGATAATTTTTCATTATGATAGAACTAACTGGTGATTGAAAAATCCAAATTTGATTTAATGAATGAGTTAACCATGGCTAGTGCTAACTAACACTGTGTTTGAAAAATCGGCCCTAATACTCTACATCCCAGCAACATACCACTAAAGTTTACTGACTGGGTATTTATAACTAACGGATTGGCTTTAAAATTAGTAACCCAACTCAAAACTACACATGACATCATATAGTAACGTATCAATCGCATGCTCTCCTTCAGGGAGGTACTTTACTCTACCGAATTATAACAAAATTTTGCAAATGTCTTCTTAAATAAATGGATTTGCTTTAAAATTAGTAATCTAACCCATAGCCAATAACAGAATTTTTGTGGGTTTTGCTGAAGAAATTTCGCCAGTAAACGTAAGTATGTTAATGATTTTTCGATTTTATTGTAAATTGTATCATTTTGTTGTATAATATAATAAATTATTATAATGCACATGCACAAATATGTATGGATAATAAATAATTTCATATTATTAAAAATAACCTCTAAATATTTCAGGTGAACTCATGAACCCAGCAAAAAAAAAATCCGGGAGGAAATTCTGGACTTCGATATAAGCAATATGAAAGTGTATTAAATGATACATAGGATGCAAAAGTGGACGACTTTAAAAGCTGCAGGCAGTTGCCGTGAATGAATTATTTTCGATTGCAGATGGCTACAGTAACATTATCAAGTGACCTAAATTAGGTGTCTAAAGAAAAAATCACCAATTTATTTTATTAAACATACCTACCACTCTGTACCACATGGCTGCACAACATACGGTCCGCGGGCCGCATGCGATACGTTGCGACTTTCATTATGGCTCGCGGAAAGTATATTTCTGGGACGATATTTGAAGAACGATTAATTCCATATTTTTTATAACTTACGTTTTCTATGACTTTTTGAATGAATATTTTATGAAAAATAAATCTAGATATTATTCTTACTGGAATGGAAGTGTTTATGAAAACTAGATGGCAGCTCAGGAGTTATGTTCACTTGTGTATCCTGTAGATAGTTCATCTTATTGATGACTATAGATCGTACACATAAAATAAGATCAATATGCTTTTCAAAGAATATTATATTTACAGTAAATTACAAAGAATAATGACAAGACAAATCAGACAAAAAGTATGTGACGACATTGATTCAATTCAAACAACAACAACAGCCACCTTAATTAATAATAGAAACGACTTAATATTATGATAGGTGACATTTGACACTGACAAGTAATATAATGTTTTACTAGAAGTCCGAATGTTAACCCTTTTTGATATTGCTCTCTCGAATGTTAACTTTAAAACTCTGACGGTGAACCCGTTTCAGAGGTATATATCATTTTGAGGTGACGTCAATTTAGACCAATCCCTGAGCCTTAAAGGTGCTGATACGCAGTTTTACAGGGACAACTTGAGACGTGACAAAAACCGAGGACAACAGGATGTGGATGATGGCATTCATCCACGAGTTTCTAATAATGCAAAAATCAGCAATTAGCGAAGCAAAATAAAGTGATTAAATAAAATACATTGTAACAATTATAATACGCAAAAGTAATACGCACATAGTACATAGCTTATGGCTTTACAACACCTCCCCCCTAAGGATGGAAGTTATACCTAGGTATGGTATGAGCTTCACCAGTAGATGTACCAGGAACAGGTTGTTCAGTTTGAACGATTGAATTTTTGTTTGAAACATTGAAAGTATCTAAATTAGTATTATATTTGCCTGCTTTGTAAACTATTTCATACTCGTACTCTTCTAATTTAAGACGCCAACGAATTAATCGCGACCCTGGATCTTTGACGTTGAAAATATATAACAAAGACTTATGATCTGTGACTATTTTAAACTTGCGACCATATAGATAAGGGCGGAAATGATGGACTGACCAAACTATTGCCAGTAATTCCTTTTCTATTGTACTATAATTTGTCTCAGCTTTATTTAAAGTACGACTTGCATAAGCTATTGGAAGGTCTTTCCCGATTATTCCTTGCGATAGTACTGGTCCAATGGCAATATTACTTGCGTCAGTGGTTAGAATAAATTCTCTTGTGAAATCAGGATATTACACCAGGGGCGGATTTATCATCATAGTTTTCAAGGACTGGAACGATTCAGAACATTTAGCTGACCAATTAAATACTTTATCCTTTTTCAATAGTTCAGTTAGCGGTTGAGATATTTTTGAGAAATTTTGAATAAATTTTCTATAATACCCAGCTAGACCTAAAAATGATTTAATTTGTTTGGTATTTTTAGGAACTGGAAAATTTTGTATTGCTGAAATTTTATTTGGATCTGGAGTGATACCATTTTCAGTGATGACGTGACCTAAATAAGCTATCTCCTTTCTCAAAAACTCGCACTTATCAGGCTGTAATTTCAAATTAAATTTACGAAATCGTTCAAGTACTTCAATTAATTTTATATTGTGTTCATCTAAATTTTGACCATATATTACTACGTCATCCAAATAAGTAAAACATTTAATTCCTTGAAGTCCTGTCAGAATACAATTCATCAACCTTTGAAACGTTGCAGGAGATCCTTTTAGTCCTTGAGGCATTCTAGTGTACTGATAATGACCGTAAGGAGTGCTGAAGGCTGTCTTCTCCTTATCTTCATGATTTAATAAAACTTGATGAAAGCCATTTGCTAAATCTAAAGTGCTAAAATATTTTGATTTTCCCAATTGATCTAGGATTTCATTAATATTTGGCAATGGATATGCATCACTGATAGTCAGATCATTTAATTTACGGAAGTCCACTACTACACGCCATTTCTTATTACCGGAACTATCGAGTTTCTTGGGAACTATTAAAAGTGGTGAATTCCACGGACTATTACTTGGTTCGACAATATTTTCATTTATCATTTTATTTACTTGTTGTTCAATGATTTGCTTTTGTTGTTCTGGAATGCGATAAGGTTTCACGTTTACGGGATTAATATCAGGGATAGTAGGAATTCTATGAGTAATGGCATTGGTATAGGTCAGTTTGTCTCCGTCTAAATAAAACAAATCGTTGTATTCTTCACAAATGTTTATAATAGAGTCACGTTCTAAGGAGTTCATATGATTACATCTGATTTTTCCTCGTAGTTTAAATAAACGATTATTTTCAGAGTTATTAGAGATTCGTATAACATTATAATTATTTAAACTTTCAATATTCAACTCGATATCTTTTAAAATCACCTCATTCTCACTTGAATTTACAATACTAACAAAACAAACATTGTTTACGGGTTTTATCAGGCAATTGCTTACGTAAACACCTTCTTGAATTTCTTTTGAGAAACAAATGCTTTCTTCTTTAACATTATTTGCATTGATTTTGGTAATGATTTCACAACGCGGTGGTATGACAACATCATTTGTATTGCTAATCCTCGGATTACAGGAAGTTAAATTCCATGATACCAACTGATTGGAAATAATAAAACTTAAGACTTTAGACTCATAATCTAAATTTACTTTATACTTTGAAAAAAAATCTTTACCAATTATACCGTTATAAGGTAATGGAAAATTGTCAGGAACAATATGGAAAGGATGCTGAATAATTATTTCATTATTTATCTTGATTTTGCAATAACAAATACCTAGAGTTTGTATGTATTCGTTAGTAATGCCTTTTATTTTTATAGTACGATTTAAATAGATTAAGGTATCGCCTTTCATTGAACTTTTCTTTAATAAAGAAATATCAGATCCTGTGTCCACCAGTAGATCAACATATTCGTTTACACAATTAATTATATTTACATTAATAGAATCATGTTCATAAGTATTGAAATTAACATTAAATATATTATTTGGATTATGACGACTTACATTTGGCTGATGCGGACCTGAGTATTCGCGTCGTCTCGGCGAGCTGGTCCTTGACCGTTTCCCGACGCTCGCGAATTAGTAGCGTGCGAAGAATTATTATTATTCGAGTTATAGTTGTTTGAATTAAATCTATTATATGGAATTCCGGGATTCTGATTTTGAGGATTTTGATTATTGTTATATCTATTATTATTATTATACATACGTTTTCTACAATTAGCGATAACATGGCCTGGTTTTTTACAATAATTGCATAGAACATCAATTTTGTTTACATTAGGTTCACGCTTCGGGAATGTTGGTAAATTATAGGAACCACGAAACATATTAGTTTGACATTTATCGGATGTATGTCCAAACTTTTGACAACGATTGCATTTTATTACTTTATTCGGATAATTCGGTCTTTGATTTTGAAATTGACGTGATCGTTTTTCTTTATAAATTTTTTCTTCCTCTATTGCGGCATCTACGGCGGCATAAAAGTTGTCGAATCGACTTGCTTTTATAATAATTTTGATTGAGTCGGGCAACCCTTCTGTAAATGCACGTAAAGCTAATTTACTATTAATACTTTGAATATAATTTACGCATTCTATACCTTCACTAGCAACGCAAGCTTCACTTAGGTCAACACTACATCTCTCAACTCTACTTGCAAAAGTACGCACATCTTCATTTGGTAATCGTCTACAGTTCATTAATTCTGATTGAAGCTGTGGTATTGTACGTCTTTCTAAGTATTGGTTTAAAATAGTTTGTTTAAGGGTTTCCCAGTCCTCAAACGTATGATATTTGACTAGGTTATAAGCAGGACCAGAAAGTTTTGTTTTCACGATACTGAGAAGTTGTATTTTTTGGTTAGCATCCGTGATACCATTGTTCATAACATCAACACATGACAAACATTTATGTAAATGATCTCTCTCGCCGTTAAATTCTGGTTTATTCTTAATGCATTTTCTATTGAAAAAAGTGACAAAGGTGCGGCTGCTGCTGCACCGGCTATGCCAGCGACACCACCGGCACCTTGATTTCCATCAGGCATTATTTATGATTTTTTTTTCAATCAGGGAAAATATGTGAATAAACAAAAAAGGTACTCACGATTTAAACTTCTCTTCTCTATTCGATGCACATACACTTTTCGCATACACTTGATGAACGTTGTGATGTGATGGGCAGGAACTGGACACGAACTCGTACTGGATACTGGAACTCGTACTGGATATTGGAACTCGTACTGGATATTGGAACTCGTACTGGATATTGGAACTCGTACTGGATATTGGAACTCGTACTGGGCTTGTCGGACTTCTTGAATTGCGGCAGTTTCAGTGTTTTCGTGATACGTTTGTGAATTTTCTTTTTAAAACCCTGAACACCTGACACCAGTTTTTATGTTGCGTGGTTGGCTTTTCGCAACAATTTAACAATATTTATTTTTTTATGGGGCCTTTTCGTACTTAAACACTTTGGTATCTTTCAATACATGTTTATTTGTCGAAATAAGATTACACAATACACGAAATGTGCCTTTTGATTTATCCTGTTATCCGCGCTTTAGTCACGCGAGTAGATATCAACTTTGAAACACGACTGAAACTCCCGGAGAGTTTTTACTAGAAGTCCGAATGTTAACCCTTTTTGATATTGCTCTCTCGAATGTTAACTTTAAAACTCTGACGGTGAACCCGTTTCAGAGGTATATATCATTTTGAGGTGACGTCAATTTAGACCAATCCCTGAGCCTTAAAGGTGCTGATACGCAGTTTTACAGGGACAACTTGAGACGTGACAAAAACCGAGGACAACAGGATGTGGATGATGGCATTCATCCACGAGTTTCTAATAATGCACAAATCAGCAATTAGCGAAGCAAAATAAAGTGATTAAATAAAATACATTGTAACAATTATAATACGCAAAAGTAATACGCACATAGTACATAGCTTATGGCTTTACAACAAGACCGTCATCAACATAGAGTACTACGATCAATTTATTTTCTTTCGAAATTTGATAAAACAAGCATGGATCAGCCATACTTTCACATACACCAAAATTAAGCACGACATCTGTAAATCTTTTGTTCCAGCATCTCGGTGATTGTTTTAGACCATACAAACTCTTTTGAAGTTTACAAACATGATCAGTTTTGTCTTTGAATCCTTCTGGTTGATGCATAAAAATTTCTTCATCCAGAAAACCATTTAAAAAAGCTGCCTTGACATCATATTGAGCTAATTGAAGACCTTCATTTGCTGTTATACTGAGTATAGACCTAATCGTGTCAAAAAGAGCTACAGGACTAAATGTTCATTATAGTCAATTCCTTTTCGCTGATTGTAGCCTTTTACTACCTATCTAGCTCTATACCGATAAATTTTACCTTGTTCATTCCTTTTAATACGATAAACACAGCGATTAGAGATAGCTTTCCGACCAACGGGCAAACCTGTTAGAATCCACGTTGAATTTTTTATAAGTGACGCCATTTCCTCGTCCATTGCTTTCTTCCAATGATGACTCTCTTCTGAATTCATTGCTTCATCATAACTTTTCGGCTCGTCAATTTCTGCTATCATGAATTCTACTGGATGATCAGGGTTGTCAATTTTATTCTTATTTTTACTTCGAAGTCGTTCTTTTATTGACGTATCTTCTGGGGTAGTTGATTTCTTACTATCGTCGATATCATTTTCAACAGGGAATACAGCTATTGTTTTCTCACCATATTCTTGTTCAAAGACGACGTCTCTGCTACGTATGATTTGATTTCTAGGTTTCACCCAAACACGAAACCCATCAATTTCTTCAGAATAATCGACAAATTTACCTCTTTGTCCTTTTGCATCCCGCTTTTTGCGATGCTCCTTCGGTACATGGACATAACACTCAGTACCAAATATGTAAAATTTACTTAGATGGATTTGTTTGTTTGTAAACAATTCATACGGTATCTTCTTTTTAATGCCGCTAGGACTTGTTCTATTTAGTGTATATATATATATATATATATATATATATATATATATATATATATATATATATATATATATATATATATATATACTGCTGTATTTACTGCTTCAGCCCACAGTGATTTGGGCAAACTTTTAGAAAGAATCATTGTTCGCGCCAGTTCAACTATAATTCTGTTTGTGCGTTCAGCACAATCATTTTGTTCTGGAGTATATGGATTTGATATTATAAATTTTATACCTCTAGACTGCAAAACATTTCTAACACTTCTGTTGTTAAATTCGAGACCTCCATCACACTGAAAACTTTTGATTTCTTGGCCATGCTGATTTTTAATGAAGTTGAGCATTTCTTTGATCTTTTCAAAGACTTCGGACCTCTCTTTTAGAAAATAAACTATGCGGTATCTTGAATAATCGCATGTGAAACATATAAAATACCTTGAACCTCCAATGGATAAATTCTCCATCAGGCCACAAAGATTCGCATGAATAATTTTTCCAACTACTTTCGCACGTTGTTGACGAGAATAAAAACTATTTCGATATTGCTTCCCTTCTGCGTAGGCTCCGCAGAATTTATGATCGTCCTCTACGTTGAGGTCATGTTTTTTTTAAAAAATTCCTGAGCATGTCGTTTGTTCTGGTGACCCAGACGTTCATGCCAAGCTTGAAGATTTTCTTTTGAAATAACGTTGCTTTCGAATACACATACAGTCTCAGGGGGTTTCACTCTTATCAGCATCTTGAAAAGTTGACCAATACGGACACCTTGGGCTTTGATGATACCATCCTTTACGAATTGACATTCAGTTTTTGATGAATTAAATGACATGCCTTTGTCAAGAGCAGATGTCACAGAAAACAAATTTCTTCGGGCAGTTGGCACGTACAAAACATTTTGCATATAACACGGAAGCCAATTACCTTTAACAAAGGCTTCGAATTTTATCGTGCCTTTTCCAATTGCATCCATCGTGGACTTGTCACCAATATGTACCTTGACATCTGTCGTAAATCTTTCAAATGAAGAAAACCACTCTGCATGATGTGTCAGATGGTCCGTAGCACCTGAATCGACAATCCAATCATCATTTTCTATTTCTGCACTCATGGCTTCAGAATGAATGCTTGATCGTTGACATTACTAAATGACATTTTTGTGTCACTCTTTTGTCTTTTCTTTTTAAGAATTGGACAGTCTTTTCTGAAGTGACCTATCCTGCTACAGGCATAATATTTGAAATTCCTTTTATCTTTTCCTTTTTCATTTGCTGATTTGACAAATTTCCTTGTCTGTTTATTTGAAGTATCACCCTTCGTCAAAGTTTTATCTTTTGCTGCTATAAGAGCTGCTAGCTCGTCATGTTTCTCACTTTTCTGCTTTCGACGTTTTTCATCAGCTGTTAGAAGTCCTACTAAGTTCATGAACGTTTGTTGCTCTTCGGATCTTGCCCACCAAGCTTGCCGAAGGCTTTCATACCCATCTGGCAATGTATCTAGCAATTTCGCCGTCATCGACGATTCATCAGGCTTATCATTTAATTGCTGCATTCGTAACACTAGTCCTTCGAATTTGGCTATATGTGACACCATATCATCAGATTTATTCATGTTAAAATTGAAAAATTCAGTTTGAACAGTGTGAGCAGCTTGCTTTGTTTGCTGTTCGAAAATCGCGTGTAATTTTATCCACATATCATTTGCAGATTCACATGCAATGAGTAATGCCATTACACGGGCCTCTAGCGTTCTGATTATAATTTGATTCGCTGAACGATCTGCCTTATCCCATTCTCTAAGTTTCAAATTGTATGTGGCTTGTTGTTCTGGGGTAGCAGTAGGCCCCAATTTTTCTGGTTTTACTATATCGCCTGTACAAATTTCATACGCTCCTTCTGTACCTCGGAGCAAATTCCTTACTGCGAACTTCCAAATATTCCAATTTTCAGCACCACATAGTTTTTCAATTCCGTGAAACTTCATTCTGTTATTTTCGAAGAGGATTCAATACTAAATTCTTATTTTACATGCAGCAACTACGCTCTGTGTGGCTCTGCTACCATATAGATGACTATAGATCGTACACATAAAATAAGATCAAAATGCTTTTCAAATATTATATTTACAGTAAATTACAAAGAAAAATGAGTAGACAAATCAGACAAAAAATATGTAACGACATTGATTCAATTCAAACAACAACAACAGCCACCTTAATTAATAATAGAAACGACTTAATATTATGATAGGTGACATTTGACACTGACAAGTAATAAAATGTTTTAGTACTTCAACACATCTCAATATTTAAATTTAACCTTTTACAGGTGTTTCTCTTTTACCATTAGAATTTTAACTTTTTGAGTAATATATTATCTGTATTTGTTGTATCCTTATTGAATTGACATTGTGAACATATTTTTGATACTGCATAAAATAAATACCTTTGCTTAAAAGTTTAAATTCAAATGTCTTGAGATGGACATACCACGAAGGATGTTCTATATAATATTAATATCCTTGCATACCACTGTACTTTTCTAGTTTTTTAATACTTATTTATAATGTACAATGGTAAAGTACTTTTTTGTTGGTTTGCCGCGAATCAATCGCGGTTATGAAAGAATATAATATCCGACGTCATTTTAAATCCAAACATCGAGATTTGGCCCGCACTTTAGTTTCCGGCTTTGTGTTGGCCCTGAATTATTTTTAAGTTGTGCAGGCCTGCGGTATCATTTAGATACATTGAAAGTATAATAAATAAAAAGAATACCAGTTATCAAATGTGTTTTATTTAATATTTATTACTAGTAAATTATAGTTACAACACTAACTGAATTGTACATTTTTCATCATTCTTATTTATATAAATTGATAAAAAAGTACATTGAAATATGTAGTAAAGTTGACATCAGCTAATAATAGCAGCTTCTATAAGCAGCAAATGTTCCAATACAAATCTTTTATTGCTGAATTATCTTGAACTTTCATTGTTTTTTTCTATACGTATAGGTAATATCATATACTCACACCCCGATTCTGCAGTCAGTAACACGTATCACTTGCATGTTTATTGAATAAAATCTCTTCATTTGCATTGCACAACAGCATAGAATATTTTTTTTTCGGATTTTTCATCATCACTTGCCAAATATTCAACTATATTTAGAGAATGCCACGTTTCATCACTTCCGTTCGTAAATCTAACGCCAGCAGATCTGAAGATTATATTAATGGTGCGTTCGGCTTGCTAACGGTTTTTACTCTTTTGACTCCAAGTGTTCCTATAACCGTTCGGGTATGTACGATGGAGTAAATAGATCTCACTCCTTGATCGTTCGGGTACACGGAGTGGAGTTAAAAGAGTTAACTCCATTTACTCTACCTCTTTGCATGGGATTCAAGGAGTGCACATGCGTATTAGGTTATTTTTTGGCGGCTAATAAATAGTTTGAATTTTAATTTTACAGGATTCTGTGCTAATCATGCTAATTGTAATGTGTGCCTTAGTGCTTCATATGTTTAGCTATTTTTCTTTGCGGTATTGTGGTTGTAAGCATTTTTTTAAAAAAATAGGTATTCATGCTGAGAAAATAGAGAAGAGTGATTTATTATTTTAAATTTTTATATATAATTCATATGTAATTTGGATTATAAAATAAATAAATAGGTAATTTTTAAATATTTTATTATTTAAATGCAGTACCTATAATTTTCTTTTTGTAAATTTAAAATGACAGCTGACAGTTTAATTACTACACTCCTGTGCAAGCCGAACGCTTACTATATGCTCCGAAAGATCTGAGGTCACGTGACAACGCTCCGCGCTCCACTCCAATTCAAATATTTCCACGCCGTCGAATCCCACCCGGTCGAAATGTTGCACGATACAAATCCCTCGCTCCCGTACCGCTCTCTTTATCGATCGTATTGCATTCTAACAATCTATGCTTCGTGGTAGTTCCGCGTCACAGATAATATAAAAAAATTATTATACAACAAACTATTTAATGAATGAAGCAGGAAAAGAATTTACCTATACATTTTAAGTAAAATTATTGATATTTCTGGTCCGCCATTTTAGATTAGCTGTCATATTATGTGAATAAGCAGTTCATTCTTTATTTCAGTTGTAAAATTATGTATTATTGTGTCTATTATAATTCTTATGTTGCTTTTATTTCCAAATATATTTTCTTCCACTCGGCATATTTTGACAATAACGGTAACGTGAAAATAAATTTAATTATTTTATAATATTAAATAAGTAGTAAATTATCATGTGTACTTAAAATGTATGGGTAAATTCTTTTTCTGCTTCATTCATTAAATAGTTCGTTGTATAATAATATAATATGTTTTAAAATTTCTTTTTAATATATTATCTTTGACGCGGAACTACCACGAAGCATAGATTGTTAGAATGCAATACGATCGATAAAGAGAGCGGTACGGGGGCGAGGGAATTGTATCGTGTAACATTTCGACCGGGTGGGATTCGACGGCGTGGAAATATTTGAATTTCTTTAGAACGGACAAAGTGGTGGGGGTACATTTCATCATTACCGATATCTGTGTACAAAGCAGATTAGCACACCCAGCAATGGGTAATATGCCGTGGTGATATGTTTATTTATTTATTTTAAGATGATAATTAACAAAAAAATTCGATAGTGTGTTTGCAGTGAATAAGCACGAAGTAGGGTCTCCAAAATATGTTTTTATTATTTTTACAATGATGTCTGTCTGTCTGTGTGTGTCTAACGATTTTTTCGAGGATTTTTTCGTCTACCATAACAATCAAACATCCAAAAATATCTATTTTCCGTATTTAAGCTTTTTTTTACATTCGTGTAAAGAGTTTATTAAATTTTGGGTAAAATTGGACAGCTGGAAGTGGTACTTTACTTAAAGCCCGTAACAGTTACTAATGAAAAATTATATTAAAATATCCAAAACTTTTCAATTTTCGTATTCAAGACTTGTATGTTAATGGAAACAAAATATTAGATTTTTTGGCTAAAATTGATAAACTGAAAGTAGTACTTTATTTAAAGCTCAGAACAGATTTTCTTGAAAAAAATATTTAAAATATGATCCAAAACTTCTCAAATTTGATTTTAAAAATTCGTATATGTTGAAAACAACATATTAGATTTTGACTGTATTATATTATAAACCGGATGTGTGGTATTTAACTTGGAGCTCTAAACAGATTGTCGACGAAAAAAGTATAATCCAAAATTTCGTATTATAGACTGTTGTGAAACATTTTCTTCATATGAATAGAAAATTATCATGTCTAGAAAATGATGGTTAGAATAATTTTTATATACTTTCATGTAAATATATAATATTTATAAACTCTTTCGAATATAAAGACTAACAAATTTATTAGTAGTATAAACATTTGTATACTAATGTGTTTATAATAAAAATATTTAATTGATATTTACAAACTGTAAAATCAAATATAAATAATAATTCATATTTTATGGCGCTGAATACATAAAAAAGTATTATTTACAATTAAATATTCCCGCAATTATATATTTCCGCCATCTATTAGTGCTCCAATAGCTATCAGCTTATTCTGATTCTCACTTTTATTTCTGTGCTTCTCACTAAGCACCATCTATCAGTCCAACATAGAAGCTCAAATTTATATATCCACACTTGCCACGCCGTACACAATAAAATTATTTTGTAAATGTGCGATATATTTTTATGCAACAGGTATATATATATATATATATATATATATATATATATATATATATATATATATATATATATATATATATATATATATATATATATATATATACAGGGTGAGTCTGGGAAGACGCCCCCCCTTTAACTTTTTTATTGTAAGAAAAAGAAAAAAATGGCTCATATAAAAGTTTTATTATTTTACATATACTATTTGATGGCAGACGTATATATTTTTTATAAAGTCAGGTATACAAGATACGACTATCAACTTTTATTTTTCAAATGTCAACCTATAATTATTTTAATAAAATAGAAACCGCCATTTTTTTCTCTTTTCAACGATGTATTATTTTTTATTAATGTATTTGAAAAATTTCGAGAAAAATGAGATAATTTAGAAATATTAGAAATAATTTTTAAACAAATATTATAGGTGGCTATGTGAAAATAAACAAAACGTAACAGTGCTATACAACTTAGCAAACTAAAACAACTAATTTAGTAACAAAACAACTTAAAACAAATGTTCAAAATTACGACCATGTTCTGTAATACAAAAATTCAAGCGTGAACGTGATGTGTTCGAACATCTCCCAGCATGTTTCGCGAAATATTCTGAAAAGTATTTCGAATACGCTCTTTCATGTCTTCTACATCTGTAGGTATCTTTTGATAGACAAGATTCTGGACGTATCCCCAAAGAAAAAATCAATAGGTGTAAGATCAAGAGATCTTGCTGGCCATGAAATAGGTCCACCTCATCCTATCCATTGTTCCCTCCAATAATTATTTAAATAATTCCGAACATTACCGGCATAATGTGGTGGCGCTCCGTCATGTTGGAATATTAAATTTTGGCGGACATTTAATGGAATGTCTTCTAATAATTCCGGGAGGATCATAATTTAAAAAAATAATCGTCTCCATTTAATGGGCCTTCAAAAAAATGTGGACCAAAAACAAAATCTCCTATTATGCCACCCCAAACATTCAATGACCATACCCTCTGTCTGTCGACGTACCGCATCTAGTGAGGATTTTCAATTGCGTAATAATGCATATTATGCCTATTAACGGAACCGTTGCTTTTAAAAGTAGCCTCATCCGTAAATAAAATATTACTTAATAGGAGCGGATTTCTTCTAATATTTTCCATCGCCCAATTGCAAACTCGAAATTCTGTTATCAAAATCTTCACCGTGCAATTCTTGTGTAAAGTTGATATGATACGGATGAAATTTATTTTTTCTTAAAATCCTGGACACAGAACTTCGACTAATATCAATTAAATTTAATAAATTCCTAGTACTGATATGAGGATTTTCATACACAGAAGCCAAAACCATAATTTCTCGCATAATTTCATCATATCAATTAATTCGTTTTTCGTAAACATTTCAAAATGTTTTTTTTTTGTTTACAAAATAAGTTAAATTAAGTAACAAACAAATGTATACTTTTTTGACATTTTTCACATTGTTACGTTTTGTTTATTTTCACATAGCCACCTATAATATTTGTTTAAAAATTATTTCTAATATTTCTAAATTATCTCATTTTTCTCGAAATTTTTCAAATACATTATTAAAAAATAATACATCGTTGAAAAGAGAAAAAAATTATTAAAATAATTATAGGTTGCCATTTGAAAAATAAAAGTTGATAGTCGTATCTTGTAAACCTTTATCCTGTATCTGTAAAGGCCTTCGATAAAATCAACCATAGTGTTTTAATAAGAAAACTTGCTGATGTTGGTGTACATGGCAGCTTATTACATTGGTTCAAGTCTTACTAAACGGGGAGAAGTCAATATGTTATACTTAATGGCTTTCAGTCTCATTTTGAAGATATTCCCTCCGGGTTCCACAAGGTTCGCATCTCGGCCCACTTCTATTCAATATTTTTATTAATGACATCTGTCAGTGCTTCACATATTGTAATTTTTTATTATAAGCTGATGACGTAAAGATTTTTCATACAGTCACTAAACTTGAGGATTGTATTGCCATTCAATCTGATCTCGACCGTTTTAATAAATACACCGTGGATAATTATTTATCATTAAATACTTCAAAATGTTGCCATATTAGTTTTACCAGGAATAGGAACACCGTACGTTTTTCTTATGAATTAAATGGATCAAATATTAAAGCAGTGTCTCAGATAAAGGATCTAGGCGTTATCTTAGATCCTAAATTAATTTAGATATTCATGCAGATAATATAATAAAAAATCCTACAGAATGTTAGGTTTCTTAATTAGATCTTCGCGATATTTCAAAAACCTTCATACCATAAACACACACACACACACACACACATATATATATATATATATATATATATATATATATATATATATATATATATATATATATATATATATATATATATATATATATATATATATATATATATGGCTGGTACGTTCACAGTTAGAATTTGCAACTGTTTGGTGGATAGAGAGAAAAGTTTATTAAATATTCGAGTACTCGATTTCCTAATTATATACCAAATTTAGTGAGGTTGGAAAAAAGAAGGCTATTTCTTGATTTATCAATTCTTTTTAAAATTGTTAACAATTATATTGATTGCCCTCTTTTATTAAATCGAATATTTTTTCGTGTACCGAATGAAATTTATTTTGGATAGTAAATGAGGGCTGTCAATTATATTATTCACAATTTTATAAAGAATTGTAACAGCATGCATATTTCGTCGTTGTTGCAAAAATTTAAGATTGAATTTCGCAAGTAGTGTTTCTTGTGGCGTACCTCTAGCGGGGTAAGATCCCTCTGTAAAGAAAGTAGCGGATTTTAGGAATTTTCTTTGTACGTCATTACTTGACATTTAGAAATATTAAGTTCCAGTTTATTTTCTTGACACCAATTGACTATAGTATTAAGATTTGTTTGAAGATTTTCACAATCATAATAATTGGATATTCTGCTAAACAATTTTAGGTCATCAGCATACAATAAATACTGAGTATTCAAATTTGTAACTATGTCATTTATAAAAATATTAAACAACAAAGGACCCAACACCGAACCTTGGGGAACACCAGATTTTTGTAAAAAATATTCTGATTTAAATCCCTGATAATACACATACTGATATCTCTCATTTAAGTAGGAAGAAAAAAGTTTAATTAAAGGATATGACAAACCAAAAAGGTCAAGTTTGTTTATGAGAATGGCATGGTCAATTTTGTCAAATGCTTTAGATAGATCGGTGTATATTACATCCACTTGAGAGTTCTCATCTATAGCCTCAGATATAAACTGAGTGATAGCAATTAAATTGGTTTCAGTAGATCTGCCCTGAAAAAACCCATGTTGCTCAGAAGATAACAAGTTACGTACGTGATTGTATATTTTTTGTGGAGAATTATTTCAAATATTTTGCTGAAGTTACAAATAATCGAAACAGGTCTATAGTTTTTCATTTCAGTTTTGTCTCCCTTTCTGAAAACTTCTGTTATTTTTGCTATTTTCCATAAATTTGGATAAGTACATGTTCGTAGAATGAGATTAAAAATAATTTCTAAAGGTTTAATAAAAATTGATTTGCAGTCTTTTATTAAAAAATCAGGAATTAGGTCAGAGCCCATCGTCATATATATTGTTATGTGAAGTGCCCGCCGTCGCCGCCACTGTTAGCGCCTCTGTCCCCGTCGCTGTCGCCGCCGCTGTCGCAGGGACGAGCGAGTGTCTATTGTTAACGATGACGCAGCAGACGTGTCGGCACCTGCTTAATTACGCGGTTGATGTAACCTATTGTGTTTTCTCTAGAAATCTTCTAGTGAGTTCTGGAATACGGATGCCGAGGTATATAAGGACTGTTAGCGAAGGCATTGGACGGTCTGATATAAATAAGCGTTGCGTGTTGAACAGTTGGTGATATAAACAGATAATAGACAAGTGGTGAATATAAATAAATACAGTTGTATAAATAAATAAGTGATCTATATATTGTTTAAATAAATAATCTTAGTGTTTAAGTGTTTTATAATATTCTTAGTCTTAATTAGTGTTTAATATTTGTTTAATCGTAGTGTTCGTTATATTTATCATCTTTTAATTATATTTAATATCTATTTATCATTATAATAAACTTTTATTTTCATTAATAACAATTGTCTAATATTTACACTTCACCCAGATAAATAAAAACGTTACAATTGGTGTCAGGTGTGGGGTTAATAAATTGTGAAGTGTAATTAAAAAAAAAAAAAATGGCGACTAAACAATTAAAATTAAATGAATTAAAAGTAAGTGATCTCAAGAGAGAACTGGAAGAACGGGATATGGATACGACAGGAAAGAAGTCAGTGCTTCAAGAAAGACTGAAGCAAGCATTAATCGATGCTGATGAAAATCCTGAAGATTACTTGTTCGACCCATCCGACTTTGGTAAGCTAGAACAAAAACTGACAGAAACTTCTAGAACACTAAAACAGGAAATAGCCGAAAATTCTAGAATATTAGAACAAAAATTCGAACAAAAATTTGAGGAAAGTTCTAGAAAATCAGAAGAAAGTTCTAGAAGTTTAGAAGAAAAATTAATGGAAAGTTCTAGAAAATCGGAAGAAAATTCTAGAACATTAGAACAAAAACTAGAGGAAAATTCCAGAACATTAAAAGAAGAATTGTTGGAGCAGTCTAAAACATTAGAACAAAAAATGGAAGAAAATTCTAGAATTCTGGAGCAAACTTTAGAACAAAAATTAGAGGAGAATTCTAAAAAAACTGAAGAAGAGCTGAAATATTTAACAGATGAATATGACAAGCACATCGAAGAATTACGAGAAAAGGTCACTAGAATTACATTGTCACCAATGTCAAATTCCGATGTAATGAAGGCAGGTTTACAAGAAGAAAGTAAAGTAGTAAAACCTGATACTAGTACAACAATGCACATCAAAACGCCGGAATTCGATGGAAAATCTTCGTGGCCGAACTATTTAAAACAATTTGAAGCGGCTGCGAAAGCACATAACTGGACGTCCAAAGAGAAGGCTACAGCGTTGACTGTTTCGTTGCGTGGGGAAGCCATCGACATCCTACAAACGCTGAAGGAAGAAGAACAAGAGGACTACGACCAACTAGTCAAGCGGTTAGACATGCGGTACGGCAATGCGCACCTGGAGCAGGTGTACCAGACGCAATTAAGGAACCGCTATCAGAGTTCAAAAGAAAGCCTCCAAGAATGTGAAGTCGACGTAGCTCGTTTGGTTCGTCTCGCACATCCTGCAGCTCCTGACAGCGTTTTGGAGTGCCTGGCCGTTCAAGCATTCATCTACGGAGTTCGAGACAGCGAAACACAGCAAGCACTGCGATTGGCCCGCCCAAAAACATTAATTGACGCACTCTCATATGCACTAGAACATGAAGCTGCTAAACAAGCTTCACGTAACCAATCTCGAATGCGAAATATTGATGCCGAGAGAAAAGAAGATACGGAAGACCTAGAAGAGAAAATGCGACGAATTGTAAATGAAGTGTTTACCGGAAGAAAGAAACTCATCTGTTGGTATTGCGGTAAACAGGGTCATCCGCAGAGACTTTGCAGAAAAATGCAAAGAGAGACAGAATCGGTAAAAGAAGAAAAGGAGTCGGAAAACTAAGTCGGGTTGATGCGAAGGGGCAATCGTCGACCCGTAATCTAGTAGCCCCACAATCCATCAGTTATGTCGCAACCCTTCATCATCAAACCAGCAGCATCTACGTGAATGGTTCTGTTGATAGAAGGCCACTAAAAATGTTACTAGATACGGGTGCGACAAAAACTATAATTAGACCCGATTTAGTAAAGAACACAGGCAAAACGCATCTTCAACCAACAAAGTGGCGATTACGCACAGCGACAGGAGAACAAGCTACCACATTAGGAGAAATAGATATGACCATCACTGTTGGAAATACATCCTTTAAACATCGTGCGCTGGTAGCTGACGTTGAAGATGAATTAATACTCGGTATGGACGTAATGAAAAAGCACGGTTTCAAACTTGACCTGAAGAATGGAGTAATGATGGTCAATGAAGAAGAACTTGTTTTAAACCCACGAGAAGACAAGGCTGTGCGCGTACTAATGGCTGAAGATGTTACCCTTCCAGAACGAAGTGAATCTATCGTGCAAGCACAATTAGATGGTAGTTTCTGTGAGGGGAATATTGTTATGCTTGAGCCCAAGAATGATGATGTGAAGACCGGTACTGGAGTTGTTGTAGGAAAATCACTGATCAAAGCCAGTCAAGTAATACCAGTTCGAATAATGAACGTGAATTTTTATCCAGTTGTTCTTAAGAGAGGAACAATTGTAGGAGAATGCTTGGCAGTATCCTCGATTATTCGAACTGTTAAGGCCAAAGGAAACATATCACAGGAAGTTCCGGACACGTTAATTAATGAATTATCAACATCTTTCCAAGAACTGACCGCGGACCAGAGAACCAAGGCGAAGAAATTAATTGGAAGATTTCAAGATGTGTTTCAAGTTGACAAGAAGACCAACGGGAGAACTAATGTGGTTAACCATAAGATAGACACCGGCGACGCAAGACCCATCCGCCAACCAACAAGAAGACTACCATTGGCGAAGCGTGAGGAAGCGGAAAGAATTATTGAAGACATGAAAAAGGAAGGTGTGATCGAACCTTCAAGCAGTCCGTGGGCTTCACCAGTGGTGTTAGTAAAGAAGAAGGATGGCTCTACACGATTTTGCGTCGATTACCGTCAACTTAACAACGTCACCAAGAAGGATAGCTACCCGCTACCTCGAATAGACGATACACTAGACACTTTGGCTGGCTCGAAGATTTTCTCCACTCTGGATCTAAAGAGCGGATACTGGCAAGTCGATTTGGATCCAAAAGATAAGGAAAAGACGGCCTTCACAATTGGTACCGGACTGTGGCAATTTACTGTAATGCCATTTGGGCTCTGCAATGCCCCTGCAACGTTTGAACGACTCATGGAAACAGTATTGGCTGGACTATCATGGAAAACTTGTTTAGTCTATCTCGACGACATTATTGTGGTAGGTAAGACATTCGAGGACCACATGAAGAATTTGGAAGAGGTTTTCCAGAGATTGCGGAACGCTAACCTGAAGCTCAGCCCCAAGAAGTGTCACCTGTTCCAAAAGGAAGTTCGTTACCTTGGACACGTGGTTTCCGATAAGGGTATTGCAGTTGACCCGGAAAAGATAAAGGCTGTGAGAGATTGGCCAGCGCCTAGAGACAAACACGAACTTAGAAGTTTTCTTGGTTTGTGTACCTATTATCGGCGATACGTACCTGGATTTGCCAACATAGCCAAGCCACTGGCAAGGCTTACTGAAGAACGTCGAAGATTTATCTGGGAAATGGACTGCAAAGTTGCGTTTAAAGAACTGAAACATGCTTTGACAAGCGCACCTGTCCTGAGTTATCCTTTACCTGAAGAAGAGTTCATACTAGACACAGATGCCAACAACGTGGGGATTGGTGGCGTTCTTTCCCTGGCCGGGGAAGATTACGTTACGGACTTACGGAGAAGAATGGATGACATTCATGAACAAGTCCGTACGAACATTCAAGCTGCCAGCGATCGAATGAAGGACCGGTATGACATCAAGGCCGAAAAGGGTGGATATCAACCTGGGGATTTAGTGTGGCTTTACAACCCACAAAGACGTCGTGGGTTATCACCAAAGCTGCAAAATAATTGGGAAGGCCCCTATGAGGTAGTCAAAAGGATAAACGACGTGGTATACAGAATTAAGAAATAACCTAGCGGGAAGCCGAGAGTAGTACACTTTAATCGGCTAGCCCCTTTCGCCGGAGACAACCACGAAGTCCATAACGGAGCAACGGTTCGTCGGATCATAACACAAGAACTAACTTTTGAAGACTTCATGGAGAACTATTCCTTTGGCCGCAAGGCGCGGTTCGGCGTGACGAAAAAAGAACACCAAGATCTATTCACCGTGTCTTCAGATTATTCCCTCGGTCACTGCGTATCAGAAGACTTAAAGATGTCCCGTGGCATAGCTTCAGCCTTTTAGGCGAAATTTGGGCGACAACAAGAACTGGCCAACCAACGCCCAACTGTTGGGAAAACGCTGCGCCTGAGGGATAGCAATGCAGACCATCAGCGGTACATCTATTACCTGGTTACAAAACCACGCTCGTATCAGAAGCCGTCGTACCGCAACCTGTGGAAATCGCTGTGCGATTTGAGGGATCATCTGCTTGAGAATGACATTTTGAAGCTAGCCGTACCGAAGTTAGGCTGTGGTCTAGATGGTTTAGATTGGAGGATTGTCAGGAACATGATAGAAGTCCTCTTCCGTTTTACCGGCGTAGAAATTCTCGTTTGCAGCTTTAACCCTAACGGACATAAAGAAGAAGTCGAGCGGACCATTGACTGTCATTTCTTCAAAACTTCGAAATGCACTAAGGGTAATGCATGCAGATTTCGTAATCACGAACTGTTCCGGGACGAAACAGTCTTAAGGAGGGGGCAGTGTTATGTGAAGTGCCCGCCGTCGCCGCCACTGTTAGCGCCTCTGTTCCCGTCGCTGTCGCCGCCGCTGTCGCAGGGACGAGCGAGTGTCTATTGTTAACGATGACGCAGCAGACGTGTCGGCACCTGCTTAATTACGCGGTTGATGTAACCTATTGTGTTTTCTCTAGAAATCTTCTAGTGAGTTCTGGAATACGGATGCCGAGGTATATAAGGACTGTTAGCGAAGGCATTGGACGGTCTGATATAAATAAGCGTTGCGTGTTGAACAGTTGGTGATATAAACAGATAATAGACAAGTGGTGAATATAAATAAATACAGTTGTATAAATAAATAAGTGATCTATATATTGTTTAAATAAATAATCTTAGTGTTTAAGTGTTTTATAATATTCTTAGTCTTAATTAGTGTTTAATATTTGTTTAATCGTAGTGTTCGTTATATTTATCATCTTTTAATTATATTTAATATCTATTTATCATTATAATAAACTTTTATTTTCATTAATAACAATTGTCTAATATTTACACTTCTCCCAGATAAATAAAAACGTTACTATATATACATATATATATATATATATATATATATATATATATATATATATATATATATATATATATATATATATATATACCGGGTGGAACATCATACCTGTGTACATAGGCGATTCATATGAGAAAAACAGTTTTTTCGTGCGCATTGCTCCCCAAATTATTTTAGACAAAAATGCTTCAAATAAATGTTGTAGAGCATAAAATTCTGCATCTAAATCAATAAACAGAATTACTTTTACATGCTTTGTAACGACAGAAATTAAATAAGAAAATATTGAAAATTACGTTGAAAATATCAAATAGCCATGGAATTGAAACAAAAATAGAAACAAATAAATGTCTGACGTTTGACAGATAAATAACTAATTTGACGGTAAAATATCAAAATGAATTCAGTTTATTCTAACGAAGAAAGGGTTTTTATAATAAAAACTTTTTATAGTGGAAATTGTTTACGTATAGTTAGAGATTTATTCGCCGTGAAATTTCCAAATAGGCCAATTCCAAGCGCTACAACAATACGCGCGTATGTTCAAAAATTTGAATCCACGGTAAGTGTTGCGGCGGAAAATAGTACAGGTAAATTTAAATTTGAATATTTTTTAAGAGATTTACAAACAAATCATATCTTTATTTATAGGAAATAAAAATAATCGCATTAATTTAGAAAACGAACAAAGAGTTCTGGAATTAATAAATTTTAATCCTAAATTAAGTTCAAGAATAATAGCGCAGGAATGTGAGATTGCTCATTCTACTGTATTGCGCATTCTTAAAAAACATAAATACCACCCTTATAAGATGCAATGCCATCAAGACATTTCGCCCATTGATGAAGAAAGTAGGCGAGTTTTTTGTGAAGATATGCAAGAACGAGCAAATCGGGATCGTGATTTTCTTCCATCTATTTGCTTTACCGATGAGTGTACTTTTACATTAAACAATGAACCAAACGTTCAAAATGATAGGCACTGGGCTCTAGAAAATCCAAGATTAAATGTTACCACCAGAACGCAATATCCTCAAAAAATTAATATTTGGGCAGGCATTTTTAATAGCAATATTATTGGACCATTTGAGATCGTTGGCAACTTAAATTCTGAAACATACTTAGAACTCTTGATTAATGAGATCGGCCCTGCATTAGACAGCGTAGCGCGCGAAAGTCAGGAGGTTTGGTTTCAACAAGATGGCTGCCCAGCTCATTTCGGAGTAAGTGTTAGAGATTATTTAAACCAAGCATTTCCAAATCGCTGGATTGGTCGTGGTGGAACTTTAAATTGGCCAGCCAGATCTCCTGATTTAGCACCTTGCGACTTTTTTTTATGGGGTCATCTTAAATGTAAAATTTATAAGCAGCGCCACCCAAATATTAATTCATTGAGAGAAGCTATCATGGAGGAGAGCGCCTTAATCACAAATAGGCAGCTCGCTAATGTAAGAAATTCATTCTACAATAGACTTGGTTATTGCTTGGCTGAAAACGGAGGATTATTCGAATATTTGTTATAATAATAAATTGTAGTGATTATTTTATTCAGAGAATTACTGTTTGAAATTTGAATTGTAGTAGATAGGTCTTAATGTTTACATGAATTATTTCCAATTTAAAAAGATTTTCAATAAAAATTTTAGACAAAAATGCTTCAAATAAATGTTGTAGAGCATAAAATTCTGCATCTAAATCAATAAACAGAATTACTTTTACATGCTTTGTAACGACACAAATTAAATAAGAAAATTACGTTGAAAATATCAAATAGCCATGGAATTGAAACAAAAATAGAAACAAATAAATAGGTAAATTAAATTCATACAAAAATCTCCATACCTATTATTACGACAATTGTACATTTCAATGAAATATTTATTTTTTATAGGCTTTTTATTGAAAATCTTTTTAAATTGGAAATAATTCATGTAAACATTAAGACCTATCTACTACAATTCAAATTTCAAACAGTAATTCTCTGAATAAAATAATCACTACAATTTATTATTATAACAAATATTCGAATAATCCTCCGTTTTCAGCCAAGCAATAACCAAGTCTATTGTAGAATGAATTTCTTACATTAGCGAGCTGCCTATTTGTGATTAAGGCGCTCTCCTCCATGATAGCTTCTCTCAATGAATTAATATTTGGGTGGCGCTGCTTATAAATTTTACATTTAAGATGACCCCATAAAAAAAGTCGCAAGGTGCTAAATCAGGAGATCTGGCTGGCCAATTTAAAGTTCCACCACGACCAATCCAGCGATTTGGAAATGCTTGGTTTAAATAATCTCTAACACTTACTCCGAAATGAGCTGGGCAGCCATCTTGTTGAAACCAAACCTCCTGACTTTCGCGCGCTGCGCTGTCTAATGCAGGGCCGATCTCATTAATCAAGAGTTCTAAGTATGTTTCAGAATTTAAGTTGCCAACGATCTCAAATGGTCCAATAATATTGCTATTAAAAATGCCTGCCCAAATATTAATTTTTTGAGGATATTGCGTTCTGGTGGTAACATTTAATCTTGGATTTTCTAGAGCCCAGTGCCTATCATTTTGAACGTTTGGTTCATTGTTTAATGTAAAAGTACACTCATCGGTGAAGCAAATAGATGGAAGAAAATCACGATCCCGATTTGCTCGTTCTTGCATATCTTCACAAAAAACTCGCCTACTTTCTTCATCAATGGGCGAAATGTCTTGATGGCATTGCATCTTATAAGGGTGGTATTTATGTTTTTTAAGAATGCGCAATACAGTAGAATGAGCAATCTCACATTCCTGCGCTATTATTCTTGAACTTAATTTAGGATTAAAATTTATTAATTCCAGAACTCTTTGTTCGTTTTCTAAATTAATGCGATTATTTTTATTTCCTATAAATAAAGATATGATTTGTTTGTAAATATCTTAAAAAATATTAAAATTTAGATTTACCTGTACTATTTTCCGCCGCAACACTTGCCGTGGATTCAAATTTTTGAACATACGCGCGTATTGTTGTAGCGCTTGGAATTGGCCTATTTGGAAATTTCACGGCGAATAAATCTCTAACTATACGTAAACAATTTCCACTATAAAAAGTTTTTATTATAAAAACCCTTTCTTCGTTAGTAGAATAAACTGAATTCATTTTGATATTTTACCGTCAAATTAGTTATTTATCTGTCAAACGTCAGACATTTATTTGTTTCTATTTTTGTTTCAATTCCATGGCTATTTGATATTTTCAACATAATTTTCAATATTTTCTTATTTAATTTCTGTCGTTACAAAGCATGTAAAAGTAATTTTGTTTATTGATTTAGATGCAGAATTTTATGCTCTACAACATTTATTTGAAGCATTTTTGTCTAAAATAATTTGGGGAGCAATGCGCACGAAAAAACTGTTTTTCTCATATGAATCGCCTATGTATACAGGTATGATGTTCCACCCGGTATATATATATATATATATATATATATATATATATATATATATATATATATATATATATATATATATATATATATATATATATACCTATATATATATATGTGTTTATGGTATGAAGGTTTTTGAAATATCGCGAAGATCTAATTAAGAAACCTAACAATCTGTAGAATTTTTTTATTATATTATCTGCTTGAATATCAAAAATTTGTTTAGGATCTAAGATAACTCCTAGATCCTTTATCTGAGATACTGCTTTAATATTTGATGCATTTAATTCATAAGAAAAACGTACGGTATTCCTATTCCTGGTAAAACTAATATGGAAACATTTTGAAGTATTTAATGATAAATTTATCCACGGTGTATTTATTATAACGATCGAGATCAGATTGAATGCCAATACAATATATATATATATATATATATATATATATATATATATATATATATATATATATATATATATATATATATATATATATATATATTTTGGTGCCAAGTTCACGCCAACACCAAAAGTACTTCGTATCATTCTTTTTTTATACCAATATTTAGCGCTCAATTTTGATAGTGCAAATTACGAAATTTATTTATTATTATTAACTAGGGTAGGGTACAATTTGCACCCTAAAGATAATGTCATTTGAACCCGTATTTATTTAAATAATAACGTTCAAACGTAGAAGTATAAATTACATCGGTATATATTGCAACAATGCCATTTATTATGGATTGTTATGAGGGTGCAAATTACGAAATTTATTTATTTTTATTAACTAGGGTAGGGTACAATTTGCACCCTAAAGATAATGTCATTTCAACCTGTATTTATTTAAATAATAATGTTCAAACGTAGAAGTATAAATTACATCGGTATATATTGCAACAATGCCATTTATTATGGATTGTTTTTAGGGTGCAAATTACGAAATTTATTTATTTTTATTAACTAAGGTAGGGTACAATTTGCACCCTAAAGATAATGTCATTACAACCTGTATTTATTTAAATAATAACGTTCAAACGTAGAAGTATAAATTACATCGGTATATATTGCAATAATGCCATTTATTTTGGATTGTTATGAGGGTGCAAATTACGAAATTTATTTATTTTTATTAACTAGGGTAGGGTACAATTTGCACCTTACAGATAATGTCATTTCATTTTCCTTAGGGTGCAAATTGTACCCTACCCTAGTTAATAAAAATAAATAAATTTCGTAATTTGCACCCTCATAACAATCCGTAATAAATGTGATTGTTGCAATATATACCGATGTAATTTATACTTCTACGTTTGCACGTTATTATTTAAATAAATACAGGTTGAAATGACATTATCTTAAGAGTGCAAATTGTAGCCTACCCTAGTTAATAAAAATAAATAAATTTCGTAATTTGCACCCTAAAAACAATCCATAATAAATGGCATTGTTGCAATATATACCGATGTAATTTATACTTCTACGTTTGAACATTATTATTTAAATAAATACAGGTTGAAATGACATTATCTTTAGGGTGAAAATTGTACCCTACCCTAGTTAATAAAAATAAATAAATTTCGTAATTTGCACCCTCATGACAATCCATAATAAATGTCATTGTTGCAATATATACCGATGTAATTTATACTTCTACGTTTGAACGTTATTATTTAAATAAATACAGGTTGAAATGACATTATCTTAAGGGTGCAAATTGTACCCTACCCTAGTTAATAAAAATAAATAAATTTCGTAATTTGCACCCTCATAACAATCCATAATAAATGGCATTGTTGCAATATATACCGATGTAATTTATACTTCTACGTTTGAACGTTATTATTTAAATAAATACAGGTTGAAATGACATTATCTTTAGGGTGCAAATTGTACCCTAGTTAATAATAATAAATAAATTTCGTAATTTGCACCCTCATAACAATCCATAATTAATGACTTTGTTGCACTGTAATTACATTTGTGGGAAGTTATCAGAAAAATAATGTAATTGGCTATAACTTTAGAAATAATAAAGATAGGGAAATAATTTTTAGGGTGCAAATTTTGTTGTACTGGGTGTTTTTTATTCCATTTAAGAAATTATCAAATTTGAACACTTTTTGTGCTGGCAATTAAAAAAATAAGTGTTAATAACGTTATTGTTTAAAAGATAACAAAAATTTTTTGAGGGTGCAAATTATTGGTAAATAAAAATTTTGATTCCGAATATTTTTTGTGCTGACGTGAAGTTGGCACAAAAAAATTAAATTGTTTATAACTTTTGAACTAACGAAGGTAGTTTAAAAAATTGTAGGATGCAAATAGGTGCAAATTGGGTGCACAATGTTTGCAAAATTTCAGAATTTGCACCCACATTTTATGTGCCAAGTTCACGCACCTAAAGTTTTGGTCTTTTATTAAATCTAATAAAAATAACAGTAGTATACCAAAAACTATGAGTTATGGGAATAAAATTGCCAATAATGGTAATGATATATGAAATTTATTTTGATTCCGAATATTTTTTTGTGCTGGCGTGAAGTTAGCACAAAAAAATTTAATTGTTTATAACTTTTGAACTAAAGTTTTGGTCTTTTATTAAATCTAATAAAAATAACAGTAGTATACCAAAAACTATGAGTTATGGTAATAAAATTGCCAATAATGGTAATGATATATGAAATTTATTATCTAAATATTTTAAAACTGTATTTAGCAACATAACTGAAAAATAGTGATGTAAACGAATATCAACTCAGTTGCAATTCTTATACGAATGTGTCTTTTGAAAAGGATGAGGTTTTTGAAATTTTATCTGAACTTGATATAAATAAGGGTGCTGGGCCGGATAACATTCCTAGTTTCTTCATCAAGAACTGCTCTGAATCACTCTGTTATCCTCTTATGTTAATATTCAACAAATCATTAAAGGAGGCATTGCCTAACAATATGGAAGAAGGCGTTCGTTGTACCTATTTTTAAAGGTGGTAATAAAAACTGTACAGAGAATTATCGCCCAGTATCGAAGCTTTGTATTTTTGAATAAAAATTCGAAAAACTGAGTTATAAAGTATTATTTTCCATAGTAAAGGGCCAGATAATTTATGAACAGCATGGTTTTTACCCTGGTCGATCAGTTAAGACTAATTTACTTGACTATACTGATTATATTTTAAGATCGATGGATGAACGTATTCAAGTAGAGTCTATATATACACTGACTTCAGCAAGGCCTGCGATAAAATCAACCATAGTGTTTTAATAAGAAAACTTGCTGATGTTGGTGTATGTGGCAGCTTATAACATTGGTTCAAGTCTTACTTAACGGGGAGAAGTCAATGTGTTATTCTTAATGGCTTTCAGTCTCATTTTGAAGATATTCCCTCCGGGTTCCACAAGGTTCACATCTCGGTCCACTTCTATTCAATATTTTTATTAATGACATCTGTCAGTGCTTCACATATTGTAATTTTTTATTATATGCTGATGACCTAAAGATTTTTCATACAGTCACTAAACTTGAGGATTGTATTGGCATTCAATCTGATCTCGACCGTTTTAATAAATACACCGTGGATAATTATTTATCATATATATATATATATATATATATATATATATATATATATATATATATGATAAATAATTATCCACGGTGTATTTATTAAAACGGTCGAGATCAGATATATATATATATATATATATATATATGTGTGTGTGTGTGTGTGTTTATGGTATGAAGGTTTTTGAAATATCGCGAAGATCTAATTAAGAAACCTAACATTCTGTAGGATTTTTTTATTATATTATCGGCTTGAATATCAAAAATTAGTTTAGGATCTAAGATAACTCCTAGATCCTTTATCTGAGATACTGCTTTAATATTTGATCCATTTAATTCATAAGAAAAACGTACGGTATTCCTATTCCTGGTAAAACTAATATGGAAACATTTTGAAGTATTTAATGATAAATAATTATCCACGGTGTATTTATTAAAACGGTCGAGATCAGATTGAATGCCAATACAATCCTCAAGTTTAGTGACTGTATGAAAAATCTTTAGGTCATCAGCATATAATAAAAAATTACAATATGTGAAGCACTGACAGATGTCATTAATAAAAATATTGAATAGAAGTGGACCGAGATGTGAACCTTGTGGAACCCGGAGGGAATATCTTCAAAATGAGACTGAAAGCCATTAAGAATAACACATTGACTTCTCCCCGTTAAGTAAGACTTGAACCAATGTTATAAGCTGCCACATACACCAACATCAGCAAGTTTTCTTATTAAAACACTATGGTTGATTTTATCGCAGGCCTTGCTGAAGTCAGTGTATATATAGACTCTACTTGAATACGTTCATCCATCGATCTTAAAATATAATCAGTATAGTCAAGTAAATTAGTCTTAACTGATCGACCAGGGTAAAAACCATGCTGTTCATAAATTATCTGGCCCTTTACTATGGAAAATAATACTTTATAACTCAGTTTTTCGAATTTTTATTCAAAAATACAAAGCTTCGATACTGGGCGATAATTCTCTGTACAGTTTTTATTACCACCTTTAAAAATAGGTACAACGAACGCCTTCTTCCATATTGTTAGGCAATGCCTCCTTTAATGATTTGTTGAATATTAACATAAGAGGATAACAGAGTGATTCAGAGCAGTTCTTGATGAAGAAACTAGGAATGTTATCCGGCCCAGCACCCTTATTTATATCAAGTTCAGATAAAATTTCAAAAACCTCATCCTTTTCAAAAGACACATTCGTATAAGAATTGCAACTGAGTTGATATTCGTTTACATCACTATTTTTCAGTTATGTTGCTAAATACAGTTTTAAAATATGTAGATAATAAATTTCATATATCATTACCATTATTGGCAATTTTATTACCATAACTCATAGTTTTTGGTATACTACTGTTATTTTTATTAGATTTAATAAAAGACCAAAACTTTAGTTCAAAAGTTATAAACAATTAAATTTTTTTGTGCTAACTTCACGCCAGCACAAAAAAATATTCGGAATCAAAATAAATTTCATATATCATTACCATTATTGGCAATTTTATTCCCATAACTCATAGTTTTTGGTATACTACTGTTATTTTTATTAGATTTAATAAAAGACCAAAACTTTAGGTGCGTGAACTTGGCACATAAAATGTGGGTGCAAATTCTGAAATTTTGCAAACATTGTGCACCGAATTTGCACCTATTTGCATCCTACAATTTTTTAAACTACCTTCGTTAGTTCAAAAGTTATAAACAATTTAATTTTTTTGTGCCAACTTCACGTCAGCACAAAAAATATTCGGAATCAAAATTTTTATTTACCAATAATTTGCACCCTCAAAAAATTTTTGTTATCTTTTAAACAATAACGTTATTAACACTTATTTTTTTAATTGCCAGCACAAAAAGTGTTCAAATTTGATAATTTCTTAAATGGAATAAAAAACACCCAGTACAACAAAATTTGCACCCTAAAAATTATTTCCCTATCTTTATTATTTCTAAAGTTATAGCCAATTACATTATTTTTCTGATAACTTCCCACAAATGTAATTACAGTGCAACAAAGTCATTAATTATGGATTGTTATGAGGGTGCAAATTACGAAATTTATTTATTATTATTAACTAGGGTACAATTTGCACCCTAAAGATAATGTCATTTCAACCTGTATTTATTTAAATAATAACGTTCAAACGTAGAAGTATAAATTACATCGGTATATATTGCAACAATGCCACTTATTATGGATTGTTATGAGGGGGAAAATTACGAAATTTATTTATTTTTATTAACTAGGGTAGGGTACAATTTGCACCCTTAAGATAATGTCATTTCAACCTGTATTTATTTAAATAATAACGTTCAAACGTAGAAGTATAAATTACATCGGTATATATTGCAACAATGACATTTATAATGGATTGTCATGAGGGTGCAAATTACGAAATTTATTTATTTTTATTAACTAGGGTAGGGTACAATTTGCACCCTAAAGATAATGTCATTACAACCTGTATTTATTTAAATAATAACGTTCAAACGTAGAAGTATAAATTACATCGGTATATATTGCAATAATGCCATTTATTTTGGATTGTTATGAGGGTGCAAATTACGAAATTTATTTATTTTTATTAACTAGGGTAGGGTACAATTTGCACCTTACAGATAATGTCATTTCATTTTCCTTAGGGTGCAAATTGTACCCTACCCTAGTTAATAAAAATAAATAAATTTCGTAATTTGCACCCTCATAACAATCCGTAATAAATGTGATTGTTGCAATATATACCGATGTAATTTATACTTCTACGTTTGCAAGTTATTATTTAAATAAATACAGGTTGAAATGACATTATCTTAAGAGTGCAAATTGTAGCCTGCCCTAGTTAATAAAAATAAATAAATTTCGTAATTTGCACCCTCAAAACAATCCATAATAAATGGCATTGTTGCAATATATACCGATGTAATTTATACTTCTACGTTTGAACATTATTATTTAAATAAATACAGGTTGAAATGACATTATCTTTAGGGTGCAAATTGTACCCTACCCTAGTTAATAAAAATAAATAAATTTCGTAATTTGCACCCTCATAACAATCCATAATAAATGGCATTGTTGCAATATATACCGATGTAATTTATACTTCTACGTTTGAACGTTATTATTTAAATAAATACGGGTTCAAATGACATTATCTTTAGGGTGCAAATTGTACACTACCCTAGTTAATAATAATAAATAAATTTCGTAATTTGCACTATCAAAATTGTGCGCTAAATATTGGTATAAAAAAAGAATGATACGAAGTACTTTTGGTGTTGGCGTGAACTTGGCACCAAAATATATTATTCGCGATTCAAATCACCTTTTCCCGCCATTATATAGTCACAAGTAGTCTTACAGCTATAAGATAATACATAGCTGACTCGTCCGCCATATTGGTGCCAAAATGAAAGCAGTAAATTATGAAATAAAAATGCATTTCTTACAAATTTATGTGGTAACTATTTTTCATAATTACATATAACTTCCATATTTGTCATATTATATTTATTTAAAATAATAAAACAAGAAAAAATATGGTTCGTTTAGATTTTTGAGGTTAGAGAAAAATATATGTATTGCATAAGTACCTGAAAAAATTAAAACCATTTCTCAAATGATTTGCACAATTTGGAGCAGAACAACCCGTCATTATGGATAATGTAACGCAGATATTGAATTATTTAAGTGGCTCCAAAATGGTGGACGAGTCAGCTGTAATTTATCTAGTGGCTATAAGTAATCTGTTCGATCTGTCAATCTGTAACAAACAGTGCATTTTTACGATTTTTGAAGAATTTAAAAACATTAAACTTGTGTTAAAGGATGTTTTAAATTATTAAAATGACCTTAAAACTCTGTGTGAAGGGAAAGAAATTAATCATAAATTCTGGGAATAGTTTTAGTTCAAAATTTAGCCATCAGATAGAGGTTGCTTAACTTGAATCGCAAATAGTTAATATCTCCTAAATTAAATAAGATACCACCAAAAAATTTAGGGCGCAAATGAGTGCAAATTGGGCGCTAATTATTGGTATAAAGAAAAGAATGATACTAGTACTTTTGGTGTTGGACTGAACTTGGCACCAAAATATATTATACTGAATATCTCCTAAATTAAATAAGTTACCACAAAAATATTTAGGGCGTAAATGAGCGCAAATTGCGCGCTAAATATAGGTATAAAAAAAGAATGATACCTGGTACTTTTGGAGTTGGAGTGAAGTTGGCACCAAAATACATTATAGTGAATATCTCCTAAATTAAATAAGATGCCACAAAAAATTATAGGGCGCCAATGAGCGCAAATTGGGCGCTAATTATTGGTACAAAGAAACGAATGATACGTAGTACTTTTGGTGCTGGCGTGACCTTGGAACCAAAATATATTATATTTAATATCTCATGAATGAAATAAGATACCACAAAAATTTTTAGGGCGCAAATGAGCGCAAATTGGGCGCTAACTTGGTATAAAGAAAAGAATGATACGTAGTACTTTTGTTACTGATGTGAAGTTGGCACTAAAAATAATTAATTGTTAATATCTTTTAAATAAATAAAGATAGAACAAAAATTTGTAGGGCGCAAATAGGGCGCTAATTATTAGCAAAATTTCAGAATTTGCGCTCACAATAATTTAGAAATATATTGTTTCCTTAATGTTTATGTAGAAAAAAGAGAATTATATGTTTTATTTTATAATTATGTATGTTTTCTTTAATTATTAAGTTTAATTATTAAACTCTCGGTTAATTACTTTTCTTCTTAAATAAATCAGACTTGACTCGTGTAAGTGACTTTCAGAAAGTTGTGCGAACGAAATTTACTTTAATTTATCATCAGTGACCTCTATTAATAAATTATAAAAGCGCAGCAAGCCATATAATTCTGTATTTTATTTATAAATTCATATTTTAGAATATTTTATGAGATGATTTTTCATTTTATTACGCATCCAATATTGTGATTGTATTGTTATATTTAAAAATATCACTTATATTTAATAAGTGCATATTAATGGTAATTTTTCTAGACATAAACATTTTGGTTTTTGTACAAATATTTCTGTACAATCAAGAACTATTTGTGTATCCCTAAACTCTTGAAAATAAATCGGCATATTATTATCAATTTAATTTTTTGTCGGAAATACAATGAAGGATTCATGCCAAATAACAGAGATAAAATAGCAAAACTTAAATCGCACTTTAATATTATTAAGCATAAAATAACCCTTTCTTTTATACTTAATTTGTGGACACGATTGTCACTATATATTAAATCTATTGAACTTAAAATAAAATTCAAAGTATCATAATTTTGTAAGCCTGTACAACTATATAGGGCACTCTCAATATTTATTAAATGTACGACAGTAAGCTTTTGCGGTGTATTTACTTGTACTTCAAAATCTCTGAATGTTTTGGGGCCGGTATATTTAGGCTAATTATTTAATAAAGTTATTAATGTATCTGCTATTTCTCTGTCTTCTGTATTTTTCCCCAATTCGACATCATGTGTAACATCTTCATGGTCACTTTGTACAATATTTTGCCTCTTAATACTGCAGCAAGATAAAAGTCACTGTCATCGCCGTATATCCTTAAAGCTCACATGTTCTTGTAGTCGGCCTATATCTCTCAGGGGCGACGCGATCTTCATTGGTTGGTGCTAGCTTCGATTGCGCACAACTCTTCCTCTTGGTTTGCGTTCGCTGTTGCGAGCGGTTGTGTTTTTTTCTAAGGCTCGTGCAAACAATATTTTGGTAGCCACGAGGTAATGTTCCAGTAATACGACCTGGTACTAGGTGAGTCTAAGGCTCTATTTACTTGTTTTATATTTGTAAAATATTGTTTATAACTTATGTATAATTTATTTCATTGTATGAATTTCATAATATGATTTCTGCCGTGTAACTTCTTGTATTTTTAATTATTGTAAATCTGTATAAATTATCCTATGTATTTAATTATGTATTTTAAATGGAATGATGTTGTCTAGGATATCGTTTGAAAAAGGAACAATATAACTTACGGCTGCTCAGAAATAAAGAGTTTACTTTTTCCTTGGAATTCTCCCTTCGCCACTCGGCTACAAAAACCCATCCCCGAACCTACGTTACGTTACAACTTGGCGACCAACAGAGGGGACGAGCGGAGGAAAAAAAAATATGCCGTTAGATCACAGCCCTAGAGGAGGCACGGCGCCGCGAGGTGGCGCAATACCACGCAACACAAGAGCCCGCACTAGAACCGCGGAAGAGGTAGTGGAGATAAGTCAGCTGTTCGATCCAGCGCGCACGCTGACGGAAGCAGCAGCTGGGAGACCCCCAATCCCCACGTCGTATGAGGAGCAAGAAACACCTCAAAATATATACACGCAACGAAGTACAACAGAGATGGACTTGGAGAATATGATATCACGGGCTATTGGAGCAGCGCTCGCACATCAAAGAACTATGCAAGCGCCAATCCCAGACCCGCTTAAAATTATACCGATGTTTGACGATCAGGGGGGCACGCACCCAATGGAGTTCATAAATGCTCTAGAAAGAGTGCATACTGACTTTAACGTGCAGTATGACCAAATACTATTATATGGTAGGATGCAAATGAAACACAATGCGTCATTATGGGCCGACGCTTTTCTGCCTACATTCCAAAATTTCAGGCAGTTGAAAGCGGCATTCATCACCCATTTTTGGGGCCCAACACGACAGCTGCAGGCAAAACTTCGGCTGGAATCCACTCGGTACCGCCAGGGAGACGGCCCCATAGCAAACCATTTTATGAGGCAGATGGCTACAAGCCGTTACTTGGAACCAGCATATTCCGAGTCAACTTTAGTGGCTACGGTAGCTCGCCAGCTCCCGCCACAGTTTGCATGCATCTTAGTCGGGGTGCAGACTTGCGAAGACGCCCTCAATCGGCTCAGGCAGGCCGATTACTACACGGAGACAGAAGAAGTGCAAAAACCTCCGAGTTGGGGGAATAGTGGACAGGATCAGCCAAGGCGCTATCCACCATTTAGACGAGAGGCACCAAGCAACACCACACGAGGCGGAAATCACGTCCATGACCGACGTCCGATCAACGCGCTTCAGCAGGAACCAACCACCGACGTAGAGGAAGGCGGCGAGTTGTGGCCGGGAAACGAGGGGTAAGGGGTCACGTAGCTCCAGTGATCTCTGCCATACAACAGGAGGAGCAGACCTGTGGCAACTACCCGGTTGACGATTTGATGGAGGAATGCGACGCCAGCCACGAAGCAGATGACCTCCGATGCCCGGTGGTCGTAATCACTGTCGGCGGCATGCAGTTTCCCGCCCTGGTAGACACCGGTAGCATAGCTTGCTGCCTGTCTGCTACCACATGGAACCAAATAACTACAGGTGAGGTAGATTTCCCTATTTTTCCTGTCACTGGCATCAGGGTGTCTGGCGCCTTCAAAGGGAAACAGCGCAAGGTCACTCACCAGGTGCAAATTGATTTTTTTTTGGGCCAATATAAATTTCGGCAAGAATTCCTACTAATTCCCGATTTAGCGTTCAGTGTAATTTTGGGCATTGACTTACTTAGAGCCATTAATGCTCAGTTATGTCTTGGGGAACGTTTTATTAGTTTTTCTTACAATAATTCTGTGGTTCGCATCCCAGAAGAACAAACACGGCATGAGTTTGCCGCACTGCGTTCCTGTGAGCTTCGTACCCTTGATTTGCGCAAAAGAGTCTGTCATTCATTTACAGTTAAGGTTGATCATATTGCTGCCATAAATAGAGCACTGTCCGAGTCGAGTGTTAATCACAACGAGGAAAAGCTTGTGAGGGTGGTGTTACATCGTCATGAAAATATTTTCTCTGATGTCCCCGGACGTACTGCTGAATACGTACACGAAATACAGCTTTCTGATTATTCACCTTTTGTAGTAAAATCATACCCAGTCCCTATTGCACACCGGGAAGCAGTTCAACGGGAACTGGATAAAATGGAGAGCTGGGGGTGATTGAACGAGCTGCCACTCCTTACATCAGTCCGTTAGTAACTGCCGTAAAGAAAAACGGCAGTGTAAGGGTATGTTTGGACGCACGCAGACTTAATAAAGTAATGCTGTCGGACAACGAAGCCCCTAGACCAATCGAAGATATCCTGGGCACGTTGGGTAACGTAAGGTTCATGTCTAGTATCGACTTAACACATGGTTACTGGCAGATCCCATTGAGAGCAGAGGACAAAAAGTTTACAGGGTTTTTAGTTGGTTCACGTTCTTATCAGTTTACTGTTTTACCTTTTGGGTTACGGACGGCCGTGGCGTCATTCAGTCGTTGTATTGATAAAGTTTTGGGACCCGAATGTAGTTCTTTTGTGACCCCATATGTAGATGATTTACTTATTATATCAGAAACATTTTCAGAACATCTCGAACATTTAGATCGAGTGATCAGCCGTTTGTCCAAGGCTTGGTTTACCCTCAGATTAGAAAAATGTAGATTCTTTCGTAAAGAATTGAATTTTTTGGGTTATATTGTCAGCAATGAGTCCGTGAGGCCGGATCCTGCGAGAATTCAAGCCCTTGTCGACCTTCAAGCTCCAAAAATATTAAACAGCTGCAATCATTTCTAGGTTTTTGTAATTATGACCGAAGATTCTGCGAGAATTTCGCAGCAGCAACAGAACCACTTACCAGGCTGCTAAGGAAACCAAGGAAATGGTTTTGGGAAGAAGAACAGCAGGCGGCGTTCAATAAGGTCAAAGCTTTACTGATCCAAGCGACGCAGTTGTATCACGTGGACCCGTCGTCAAGGTTCTACGTACAGGTGGATGCATCAGATGTCGGAATCGGTGGGCAACTGTTTCAGCGAGTTAGCGGTGAGAGGCGTGTCGTCGCTTACACCAGTCGTCAGCTACTCGATCGAGAAAAACGATATTCTGTATGTGAAAAGGAGGCCCTTGCCTTGATGCATGCAGTTAGAAAATGGAGAATCTTCTTACTCGGTAAGCCTTTTACTGTCCTAACGGATCACAAAGCTCTAGTATATTTAAAAACCTGCAGGTTGCTTTGCCCGAGATTAAGTCGGTGGTGCTTGGCACTGCAGGAATTTGATTTTGATATCGAGTTTGTTGCGGGTAAAGAAAATGTTGTCTCGGATTTTCTTTCCCGTTCAGAAAGTAATCGTTTGCCATCACTCACAGACGGTCACTTTCGTATATTTGCAGCAGGTGCTTCAGTAAGCTTATCGCCTGATTTTATTAAATCCTTAAAATCCCTGCCGGATCAACAATTAGCAGATCCGAAATTAAGCTCAATCATAGACTCCGTCAAGGTGGGAAAAAATTCCCGGTTTGTATTACACGAAGGTTGTCTTTTTCAACAAGTTGCGAAAGATGAACCAAATTTGCTCTGTGTACCCAATAGTCGGAAACTTGAGTTTATTCATGAATACCATGTTACTTCAGGGCATTTTGGGGTCTACAAAACGTGGGCAGCTTTAAGACGAGACGTCTGGTGGTCTAATATGCACCGCGATGTGAATGCAGCTCTTCGTCGGTGTGACATCTGTCAACGGGCCAAGATAAGCACTCTCCCGAAGCCAGAGTTGCAATCTATTACCGCCTCCAAACTGGGCGAACTGGTCGCCCTAGATTTGTTCGGCCCACTTCCAGCCTCTCGGGGGGGCGTGTCCTATCTACTAGTAATGGTCGACGTCTTTAGTAAGTACGTTTCACTTTTTCCTCTAAAACGGGCAACATCACTTTCCATCATTCGGAAGCTGAAGAACGATTTCATTCCAAGTGTTGGGAAACCCGAATCCATCCTTTCGGACCATGGTACTCAATTTACCTCTGATATCTGGGCTAAAACTTTGCAAGAACTCGACATAAAAATGCGATTTTGTTCTATTCGCCACCCACAAGCAAATCCCAGCGAACGAATCATGCGCGAGCTTGGGCGTCTATTCAGGACCTTTTGTTATGCTAATCATACCCGCTGGGCGTACGAAGTTCCAAAAATCGCACATTTCCTGAATTCGGTGGTACACGAGAGCACGGGTTTCTCGCCGGTAGAGCTGCAGAATGAGAGCGCGCACGTTAGTCTCCTGCGTGGAGCAGTACGGTTTCCAGGGCTCGCGTCTATACCCAGTTACGAAACGCGACTCCTTTTAGCGAAAGAAAGTCTTTTGGGGAAGGCAGAACGTAGGAAAGTTACTCATCCTAGCCGCCCCCACGTCCAGTTTAAAGTAGGGGACTTGGTACTGTTGAAAGCGAACCCCGTGTCTTCCACACTCAATAAACAGGCTAGAAAATTCCTTCTGCTGTTCGAGGGCCCGTTTCGGGTGAAAAAGCTTGTCGGGCCATCGACTGTGGTCCTGGGGCTTGTCGATTCCGGGGTAGAGAGGGGGGTCTTCCACATTAGTCATTTGAAATTGTACCGGGAGTAGTTTCTCGTCTGAGAAAAAAAAGGAAAAGAAAGTTTTTTTAGTTTTGGGGTGTAAGATTTTTTTCCTGGGCAGCCGAGAAAGGGGGGCAGTTGCAGCAAGATAAAAGTCACTGTCATCGCCGTATATCCTTAAAGCTCACATGTTCTTGTAGTCGGCCTATATCTCTCAGGGGCGACGCGATCTTCATTGGTTGGTGCTAGCTTCGGTTGCGCACAACTCTTCCTCTTGGTTTGCGTTCGCTGTTGCGAGCGGTTGTGTTTTTTTCTAAGGCTCGTGCAAACAATATTTTTTTGTAGCCACGAGGTAATGTTCCAGTAATACGACCTGGTACTAGGTGAGTCTAAGGCTCTATTTACTTGTTTTATATTTGTAAAATATTGTTTATAACTTATGTATAATTTATTTCATTGTATGAATTTCATAATATGATTTCTGCCGTGTAACTTCTTGTATTTTTAATTATTGTAAATCTGTATAAATTATCCTATGTATTTAATTATGTATTTTAAATGGAATGATGTTGTCTAGGATATCGTTTGAAAAAGGAACAATATAACTTACGGCTGCTCAGAAATAAAGAGTTTATTTTTTCCTTGGAATTCTCCCTTCGCCACTCGGCTACAAAAACCCATCCCCGAACCTACGTTACGTTACAATACGTTTTCTCATTCTTGCTATTCTGTCATTATCTTGAATTTGTTTATCATGTTTTCTTTGTGGCAAATTGGTAGGTGGTACTGAATTTCGTTTGAGATGTTTGCGTGCTTGTTGTCACTGCCTGCGAATAGTAATCAAAAGTAAAAAAAAGTAATTTAATAGCCGCCCTATTTATTTTAAACTATGTACTTACCATGAAAATAATCATTTTCTGTGAAATGCAGAGAACACATAACCGTACGTGAATTAACTTTTTTTCCTATTTGTAATCGCATAATCCATGCTGCATCAATTAATTGTGTAACCCCAAATTTAGTTTTGAATTCCACTTTATGTGTTCCTTTCCTAGCAAATAAGTAAAAAGATACGGTCGGATGTTCTTTTTCTTAAAGATATACATCCTGGTACACAGCAATAATCGTTCGACATTATGTATTCTATTAAAATACAAAAAATGCCCCAATTATCTATAAAAAAACGGTACAAAATGAATCCTGGATAAAGTAGTTCCTAAAATGACCTCTAGATCGCGTAACGCTTAGCTGCATTTGCCTATTATACGGCACTAACTTTTATTATCTTTGTCTAACGTTTGCATATGCGCATTGAATTTTTGATATGGTCTATAGCACGTCGGACACAATCTTTTTTGCTCGCCTATTTGATTTAGTTTTTAGCCAATCTTTGTTTGGTGCTTATTTGTCACTTTAAAGGTTAAAAATGTCATACGGAATATTCATATGGATCCCTGGCTCACACGTGATTTGTGTGTGATGGGTAATTCTCATTCTGGGGGTCAAAGACGTCGAATGTATCATTTACATAATGTTAAATATTGTTGTCTTAATTTTTTTCCTAATTATTTTTGAATATTTAAAATATAAATATATTTGAAACTTAATCCTTTCCATAATAATAAAAGGAATACTTATATAAAATTAATATAAGTAATATACACAAATATCAATATCCACACTTCCCTTTCCACATGAAAGTTCCTAACACATCAGATGCTCCAAACTTATCCCTGTGCACTCAACACTTGTGGATGGTGAGGTAGTCATATGTAATATAGTTTAGTTTTAAATTTTTTAAACAAAGTTCTAAAATACATACACCTACTTATAAAAATTAAATAAATCGTGAATATAATATAGTTAACTTTACTGTGGCTTTAGACGACCGAATATTTTCATTAATTTTAACTTTACACGTTTGAAACGTTTGATATTCAAGCCATTTGATCAAAAAAAAAAATCCAACTTAGGGCATGTTGTAAATTTGAAAGTCATTTACTTCAAATTTTAATGTTATAAATAAATAAATAACTAAATAAATATACAAATACATAAATAAATATATACATAAATAAATAAATAACTAAATAAATATATAAATAAATAAATGTATAATTATATAAGTAAATAAATATATATATATATATATATATATATATATATATATATATATATATATAAATAAATAAATAAATAAATGAATATATAAATAAATATATAAATAAATAAATATATAAATATCTAAATATATAAATAAATATATAAATAAATAAATATATAAATATATAAATATATAAATATATAAATATATAAATATATAAATATATAAATATATAAATATATAAATATATAAATATATAAATATATAAATATATAAATATATAAATATATAAATATATAAATATATAAATATATAAATATATAAATATATAAATATATAAATATATAAATATATAAATATATAAATATATAAATATATAAATATATAAATATATAAATATATAAATATATAAATATATAAATATATAAATATATAAATATATAAATATATAAATATATAAATATATAAATATATAAATATATAAATATATAAATATATAAATATATAAATATATAAATATATAAATATATAAATATATAAATATATAAATATATAAATATATAAATATATAAATATATAAATATATAAATATATAAATATATAAATATATAAATATATAAATATATAAATATATAAATATATAAATATATAAATATATAAATATATAAATATATAAATATATAAATATATAAATATATAAATATATAAATATATAAATATATAAATATATAAATATATAAATATATAAATATATAAATATATAAATATATAAATATATAAATATATAAATATATAAATATATAAATATATAAATATATAAATATATAAATATATAAATATATAAATATATAAATATATAAATATATAAATATATAAATATATAAATATATAAATATATAAATATATAAATATATAAATATATAAATATATAAATATATAAATATATAAATATATAAATATATAAATATATAAATATATAAATATATAAATATATAAATATATAAATATATAAATATATAAATATATAAATATATAAATATATAAATATATAAATATATAAATATATAAATATATAAATATATAAATATATAAATATATAAATATATAAATATATAAATATATAAATATATAAATATATAAATATATAAATATATAAATATATAAATATATAAATATATAAATATATAAATATATAAATATATAAATATATAAATATATAAATATATAAATATATAAATATATAAATATATAAATATATAAATATATAAATATATAAATATATAAATATATAAATATATAAATATATAAATATATATAGTGGGAGTTTTTGATATGGTTAGAAAGATTAATTAATTTGGCATCGCAGAGTATCTATATACTCGTAATAATGCAATTTGACAGTTATTACTTATAATTTATTAAAAACAGCAATCATGGAAACGTATTCCGTAGCAGAATTGGATAGATCGGGGCACCGTAATTATTATTCACCAGTTCAAATCCTGCCCGTTTTATATATATATATATATATATATATATATATATATATATATATATATATATATATATATATATATATATATATATATATATGTAAAATGTATTAATAAGTAAAATTAAAATCTAAATTGTTTGGTAAATCAAGTATGTTATAGAATAAATCTACGAGAAATAAAATAAAATATTGTACCTAAAGCACCTTATAAAATTAAAATTAATAAAAAAAATAATGAATTCTATAAAATACTTGATTTACTAAACAATTTATGTTTTAATTTTGTATTTTTTAATAATACATTTTACAAAATAAAATAAAAAATAATAAGAATATGAGGCGGGCAGGATTTGAACTCGTGAATAATTATTACGATGCCCCTATCTAACTAATTCAGCTACAGTGTACGTTTCCATGATTACTGGTTTTAATTAATTATAAGTAATAACTTTCAAACTGCATTATACTTTCGCAAATATTTCAAGCCGTTAAATTAGGAGTATTTAGATACTTTTCGATGCCAAATTAAATATTCTATCCAACCATATCAAAAACTTCCACTATAGTCTTGCGGGACAGATGAGAAATGTAAAAAACCGTTTTTCCATGTTTTTTAAACCCAAAGTGCTAACAGTAACAGTCTTCTCAAAGGTTTAAACCCTCTCCTGCCCACTCAATCTGCCCACGCGACTTGCTCACCCACTCTTCCACAACAAAATTGCCCTTAAAGGGGGACTTTTCATTTGATACCACACACGACATACTTCCGACAATTTTATGCAAAAAACAAAAGACAATCGAATTGTCAACTATCTTAAATATCTGCATAGCAGCCCATAAAAAACCTTTCATTTGATAACGAACACGACATATATCTGACTTTTTGCAAAATACAAAAGACAATCGCTTTGTCAAATTTGTACCATTTCTGCATGACAGCTCTTTAGAAAACATTACATTTGATACCAATGACGACATATTTCTGACTACTTTTTGCAAAAAACAAAAGACAATCAAGTAATCATATTTTTCACATTTCTGAGTATCAGCTCTTGAGAAAACATTTCATTTGATACCAAGCACGACGTATTTCTGGTTAGTTATTGCAGAAAACCAAATGACTATGGCGTTGCCAAATTTGTGACATTTCTGCATGGCAACTCTTAAGAAAACATTTCATTTGATACCAAATATGACATATTTTCGACTACTTTTAGCAAAAACAAAAGACGATCGGATAATCACACTTTTGGACGTTTTTGCATAGCAGCTCATGAGGAAATATTTCAGTTGATACTAAACACTACATATTTCTGACAAATTTTTGCAACAAACAAAAGCCGATCGACCGTTCAAATTTTTTAAATTTCGTCATAGCAGCTCTTGAGAAAACCTTTAATTTGTACCTAACACTACGTATATCTGACAACTATTTGCATAAAACAAAAGACGATCGCGTTATCAAATTTGTGACATTTCTGCATGGCAACTCTTCAGAAAACTTTTCATTTGGTATCAAACAAGAAATATGTCTGATAACTTTACGAAAAAAACAAAAGACGATCAAGTTGTCTTATTTTTGACATTCCTGTACAGCAAGTCTTCAAAATATATTTCGTTTAATATTCAACACGACATAATAAATAAATAAAATATTTTATTTGATACCAAACACGACATGTTTTGGACAAATTTAAAAAAAAAAAAACAAGACGATCGAGTTGTCAATTTTATTGGCATCTGCAAAGCAGCTCTTGAAAAAACTTTTCATTTGATACCAGACACAACATATATCTGACAACTTTTTGCGTTGCCAAATTTCTGACATTTCTGCATGGCAGCTCTTAAGAAAACATTTCATTTAACAGCAAACACGACATATTTACGACTACTTTTAGCAAAAACAAAAGAGGATCGAGTAATATTTTTGACATTTCTGCATAGCAGCTGTTGAAAATATATTTCATTTGATACCAAACACTATATATTTCTGACAACTGTTGCAAAAAACAAAAGACGATCGATTTGTCAAATATTTGACATTTCTGCATGGCAGATCTTTAGAAATTATTTCATTTGATACTAAACACGACATATTTCTGACTACTTTTTGCAATAAAAAAGACAATCAAGTAATCATATTTTTCTCATTTCTTTATGTAAGCTCCTGAGAAAACATTTCATTTAATACCAAATACTTCTTATTCCTGACTCCTTTCTGCGAAAATCAAAAGCCGATCGAGTTTTCCCAGTTTTGCCAATTCTGCAAAGCAGCTCTTGAGAAAACATTTCATCTGATACCGAACACGTCATATATCTGACAATTGCTTGCAAAAAACAAAAGCTAATCAGGTTATAAATTGTTTGACATTTCTGTATGGCAGTCCTCGAGAAAACATTTCATTTCATACCATACACGAAATATTCCTGACAACTTTTTGCAAAAAACAAAAGACGATCGAGCTGTCAAATTTTTGAAATTTCTTCATAGCAGCTTTTGAGAAAACGTTTAATTTGTACCGAATACGACATATATATGACAACTATTTGTATAATACAAAAGACGATCGCGTTATCAAATTTGTGACATTTCTGCATGGCAATTCTTCAGTAAATATTTAATTTGATACCTAACACGACATATTTCTTACAACTTTTGGCAAAAAACAAAAGACGATCGAGTTGTTAAATTTTTGACATGTTTGCATGACACCTCTTGAGAAAAAAATTCATTTGATACCGAACACGTCATATTTCTGACAAATTTTTCAAAGAAAACAAAAGCCAATCAGGTTATAATTTTTTGACATTTCTGCATGGCAGCCCTCGAGAGTAGGGGGAGTTCGGGACACATGAACCGGGTTTTCTTTGACAACTCAAAAATTTATTTATGAAATGTAATAATTTTGTATTTATATTAATATAAAGCCCAGTTATCTGACTTTAATTATAAGTTAATACAATATCATTAAGTTAATAAATGTAAAGTCTAGATTACATTTTATAAAAATTGAAATTCGGCTCATCTCTCCCCACCCAGCGGGAGACACGATCCACCCTGTAGGGAGATTTGACCACACTCTTCCAAATCAGGAAATAACTGCGAACATTTTGCGAATTAAATTTTTATTTTAAATTCATTTATTTAGCATACAGGAAATAATGATAAGAAAACATAAAATTGAAAAGTCTCATCAAATAAATTTTATTTGTTCTAATAATTAACTGCTCATTTGGAACAAACAAATACTTCTGAGTCATTCTTTGTTAAACTAACGCAGATTTCATGAACATGTCTACCCCAATGGACACAAAGTCGCATATCCATAATATCGTCTCTTGCATAAAAAAACAATACCAACATTCCTAACATCCCTATCTAATTCATCATCCAAGGGACCATCTGAGCTATCAGCAAAAGTAACGTCTTCACATTCTGTAACACTAGAGCTGTCACTTTCTTGTAAAAATTTTCTCAATAACTGTTTCTTTCTTTGCTTGTTTTGTTTCTTTCATTTGATTTTTCTTAGGTATAAGTTTCTTTTTCTCTGGTTTTCCATGTAGCTGATGTTGGTCCTCATCTTTTTCCGGAATTTTTGTTAATATCTTAGTTTTCCCTGGCTGACGACCTCGTCGTACAGTTTTCCTTGGCGCAGCTTTAGGAAAGGGTTTAATCATTTCTGGCGAAACAATTACAGAAACAGCCTGTTGTACATTAGTTGTTGAAACGGCTGGTATTGGCGACGAAACGTACTCAACCGTGATTACTATTGTAGTCAAAATTATCTGAATCATTAAATTCAGTTCCATCTGTTTCCAAAATAGATGATGATTCTGGGTTTACAGTAGCAGATGATTTTTGTGAGAAAGTAGATGACAACTTTGAGAGAGCCTGTAGATTATGTTGAATAACTCTGGCGGGTGAAAGAGCACTTAATTCTGGTGAGGGAACGGATGAACATGACATTTGATTGGGTAGGTTGGGATATGGATCTTGTTCCAGAGACATTTCTATAGATAAACCTTCGTCAATTTCTTCTAAAGCATTTGTTAGCGTCAGTTTGCTAAATGTTTGCCTGCTAGTACTACCCTCCTTTGGCTTATAGCGGAAAGGCATTTTAAGCTGAAAATTAAAAAAAAATAGTACAAAGGAAAGGTTGACCATATTAGAAAAATAGTAGGGAGATTTGACCCACTGATCATATCTCCCACCACTATGTGGTTCATATCTCCCACCCGGCCCCATTCCGAGTTTAATATTTTTTTCCCGAAAATGTTCAGTTAACGAGATAAAATACTGTGGTCTTCTAAAACTACATTAATACCATAAATAATAAGTATTTACAGAACAGAGCAATGAAGATATAACTATAAATATATTTTTTCACTTTAGTGACGCAAAAACACGTTCTCCTCACTCATGGGAGACGCGTGCTGCACACTGTCATCTTGTGCTACCCCCAAGTAGTGGTGTTACGATTGCACACTCTGGCTTGACAACTACGAAGTTGCCCCGAATTTTAAATGAGATATTTCAATCGGTTCAACTCTCCCATATGGTTAAGTCTCCCGGACTCCCCCTACATTTCATTTCATACCACATACTATATTTCTGACAACTTTTAACAATAAACAAAAGCCGATCGATTTGTGAAATTTTTAATATTTGATACTTGAGAAAATATTTCATTTGTTACGAAACACGACATATATCTGATAACTTCATACAAATAACAAAGGCCGATGGAATTATCAAATTTTTGACATTCCTGCACAACAGCTCTTGAGAAAAACTTGTTAGTTGATACCAAACACAACATATTTCTACAATTTTATGAAAAAAACAAAAGACGATCGAGATGTCATATTTTTGACATTTTTCCATAGCAGCTTTAGAGAAAAAATATTTCATTTGATACCAAACACTACATATAACCGACAACTTTATGAAAAAAAAAACAAAAGGTGGTCGAGTTGTCAAATTTTTGACATTCCTGTATAACAGCTCTTGAGAAAACATTTCATTTGATACCAAACACGATATATGTCTGACAACTTTATGAAAAAAACAAAAGGCGATCGAATTGTATTTTTGACATTTCTGCATGACAACTCTGGAGAAAAAATTTCATTTGACACCAAACACGACATATATCTGACAACTTTATGAAAAAAAAAAAACAAAAGACAATCGAGATATCATATTTTTGACATTTCTGCATGACAGCTCTTGAGGATAGAATTCATTTGATACCAAATACGACATATATCTGAAAACTTTTTGCAAAAAAAGACGATCGAGTTGTAATTTTTTGATATTTCAGCATAGCAGCTATAGAGAAATTATTTCATTCGATACCAAACACGACATATTTCAAATTTTTTGCAAAAAAACAAAAGGCGATCCAGTTGTCATATTTTTGACATTTTTGGATGACAGCTGTTGAGAAAACGTTTTATTTGATACCAAATACGACATATTTCTGACAACTTTATGAAAAAATCAAAAAAAGATCGAGTTGTTATATTTTTGACATTTCCGCATGTCAACTTTTGAGAAAACATCATTTGATACCTAACATGACATATTGCTGACTTTATGTAAAACGAAAGACGCTCGAGGTGTCATATATGTGACAGCTCTTGAGTAAACACTTTATTTGATACAAAATACGACATATTTCTGACAACTTATTGCAAAAAAAAACATAAGACGATCGAGTTGTTATTTTTAACAATTCTGCATAGCAGTTCTTGAGAAAATATTGCATTCGATACCAAACACGACATATTTCTGACAACTTTTTGCAAAAAACAAAAGACGATCGATTTGTCATATTTCTGACATATCTGCATAGCAGGCTATGAGAAATCATGTCATATGATACCAAACACGACATATTTTCGACAACTTTATAAAAAAAAAAGACGATCAAGTCATATTTTTGACAATTCTGCATAACTGCTCTTGAGAAAACATTTCATTTAGTACCAAAACACAACTTTTGAGAAAACATTTATTTGATAGCAAACATGACATATTTGCAAAAAACAAAAGACGATCGATTTGTCATATTTTTGACATATCTGCACAGCAGGCCTTGAGAAATCATGTCATATGATACAAAACACGATATATTTCCGACAGCTTTATGAAAAAAAAAGGCGGTCGAGTTCTCATAATTTTGACATTTCTGCATGACAGCTGTTAAGAAAACATTTTATTTGATACCAAACAGGATAAATTTTTGTCAATTTTGTGAAAAAACAAAAGACGATCAAGTTGTCATATTTTTGACTTTTTTGCATGACACCTCTTGAGAAAACATTTCATTTGATACCAAATACGACATATTTTTGACTTTTTGCAAAAAAACAAAAGACGATCCAGTTGTCATATTTTTGGCATTTCTGCAGCTGTTGAGAAAACATTTTATTTGATACCAAATACGACATATTTCTGGCAATTGTATGAAAAACTAAAAGACGATCGAGTTGTCATATTTTTGACATTTATGCATGACAACTCTTGAAAAAACATTTTATTTGATACCAGACACGACATATTTCCGACAACTTTTATGAAAAAACAAAAGGCGGTCGAGTTGTCATATTTTTGATATTTCTGCATCACAGCGTTAAGAAAACATTTTAATTGATACCAAACACGACAAATTTCTGACAACTTTATGAAAAAAACAAGACGATCAAGTCGTCATATTTTTGACATTTCTGCATGACAGCTGTTGAGAAAACATTTTATTTGATTACAAACACGACATATTTCTGACAATTTTATGAAAGAAACAAGACAATGGAGATGTCTTATTTTTGACTTTTCTGCATGACAGCTGCTGAGAAAACATTCCATTTGATACCAACTACGACATATTTCTGACTTTTTGCAAAACAACAAAAGACGATGGAATTGTTATTTTTTTGATATTTCTGCATAGCAGCTCTTGAGAAAACATTTCATTCGATACGAAACACGACATATTTCTGAGAACTTTTGCAAAAAACAAAAGACGATCGAGTTGACATATATTTGACATTTCTGCACAGCAGCTCTTGAGGGAACATTTCATACGATACCAAACACAACATATGTCTGACGGGTCCGTGAAGTTGGAGTTACAACATCACAATGCCACATCTTGCTTCACATAGTAATATTTTGCTCATTTTTTGCTATTTTTTCTGTACGTCATGAAATTTTTGCTATAGCTATTCTCAAGTTATAAACAAATTAAAAATGTAACTCCATCTTCACGCTGGTGTTACAACTAACTTAAATCAAAAATACTTTGGCACTGCCATATTTTGTTCATTTTTTGCTATATTTTGCTGTATAGTATGAATTTTATGCTTAATCTATTTTTAAGTTATAATCAAATTAAAAATGTAACTCCATCTTTACGCTAGAGTTACAAGTAACTTAAATCAAAAATGTTTTGGTACTGCCATATTTTGCTCATTTTTTGCTGGATAGCATTAATTTTTTGCTTAATGAATTCTTAAGTTATAAAAGAATTAAAAATGAATTCAAACTTGGGGCGTGAACTGCATCTCGAATTACACTTAAAAAACAAAACGTATTTTAATAAAAACATGTGTAATATTTGCATTATGTTTTAGGCTAACTTTACGTTTATATTTTTTATTAAAAGAAATAAAATTTATTTTATTTTCGAAATGTACTTCGAGATGAGATAACGCGCCAAGTTCGAATTTTCTGATGGGCAACTTCATGGTATAGATTTGCACAGTCACGAATGTACAAGGCGAAAAATGCACAGCGCAATATAACTTTAAAGGATATATTTGTACGTTAGGAAAATATACATGCCAAGATATGTATAGAGTGATATATGTGAAGTTCGAAATTCGTATTCCAAGCCGAATTTTTTGCTGTAGTTAATCTTTCTAACTCCAATTTCATATCAAACTAACTTAAATAGAAACTTGCCGCTATTAATATCTTGTTAAATTCATATTTGGATGAAAGGTGAAGAATGGAATGAGAATAAACATAAAGATAACTAAAGTAATGAGAATAGCTACGGAAGAGGCACCCATATACATATGATTGGAAGCAGATAGAGTAAAACAAGTAATTATTTTGGTATCTATTTATCGTAATCAAACCATATATAACATAGTTATTAAAAATACAAAATATACTAATAGAAAATCGTTAATTTGGTATTAATATAGTATATTAGGCCAGGTTTATCACTTGACATTAACTAGGACGGCGAGAAAACCAAAACCGTGGCAGAGAAGTGATCTAGCTAAATTGTACTTTTCCAGAAAATACACAATTTACAGCTACTGGTGTTGCTTTAGCCAGGTCTTCTCTCGTGCATTCCTTTTGTAATTTTATTTTTTTAGTTTTATGGTATTCCTTTTCAAGGTTTTCTGTAATTTGCTAATAATATATATTTACGCAACAAGTTACAATTTGAGGGCGTTTTTCGCACAAATGATGTTTATTTCTTAAATTTGTAATATTTTAAATAAATTTACCCCAAACTAATTTTTTTTTTCATATTGACACTGAGTTGTAGCATGAAATCTCATATTAGCCATTATTTTGACATTTAAAATAATGACAAAAAGTCACCATATTTAAATGAAATTATAAAAAACTATATTGGACATAAATAATTAATAGTCCTATTTTTATTTTTATTTGATTTAATACTGATATCCTGTATTTTATTTAATATATTTTTTGAATATAGAGAGTAACTAAACATAAGGTATTATTCATTAAGAAATATTGTATATTAATAATTAAGAGAATTTTTAATTTGATAATAAAATAGTTTAATAGTCATTGTCCAGTTAATATTATATTAATTTGCTTACTACACTATTAAAATACAAAAGTAACTAATAAATCATAAAATTATTTATTAAAAATCATTAGCTTTATTCATTTAAAAAAAAAACGGTAGGCGAAAAATGTACAGGGCAATATAACTTTAAAGGATATATTTGTACGTTAGGAAAACATACATGCCAAGATATGTACAGAGTGATATATGTGAAGTTCGAAATTCGTATTCCAAGCCGAATTTTTTTGCTGTAGTTAATATCAAATAAATTAAAAAATGTTTCTAACTCCAATTTCATATCAAACTAAAATAGAAACTTACAGCTATTAATATCTTGTAAAATTCATACTTGGATGAAAGTTGAAGTATATGGAATGAGAATAAACATAAAGATAACTAAAGTAATGAGAATAGCTACGGAAGAGGCTCCCATATACATATGATTGGAATCAGATAGGGTAAAACAAGTAATTATTTAGGTATCTATTTATCGTAATCAAACCATACATAACATAGTTATTAAAAATACAAAAAAATACTAATATAAAATATAGTATATAAGGCTAAGTACATTTGGCATTAACTAGGACGGCGAGAAAGCATCTTCTCCAGAAATTCTTCTTCCGCACCTGTGGAAAACCGTCCCCGAAACGCCAAAACCCTGGCAGAGGAGTGGAAGTGGACTAGCTAAATTGTATTTTTCCAGCAAATAGCACAATTTAGTGCTGCTGGTGTTGCTTTAGCCAGGTCTTCTCTCGTGCATTCTTTTTCTAAGTTGGTGCAAATAATGAGCAAGTGAGCAATTGTTTGTACGTGGCCACATGACCACAGTCGTAAAGTTGGTTCAAATACTTAGGAAGCACAGATTCATGGAAGGACAATAACAAGGATAGGATTAGCAGCAGAATCACCCAAGGAAATACATTCTTGAATAAATTTCAAAAACTTTTAACAGCAAGATGTATCAATAAAGAGATAGGAAAGAGATTTTCAAAATATTTCATATGGAATATTGTGCAATACGGGTGCGGACTATGGGGATGAAGGAGAAAATTATTTGGACAGTTTTGAAGTGTAGTTGTAACGACGAGTGGAGAAGATTGGATGCACAGAAACAGAGAGTGAGGGATTGTTGAAGAGGTGATTGAGAGGATTGGAGAAGAATATTTAGAGAAACCAACTGAATTGGACATGGACAATAGAGAGAAATTGAGAGAGGAATTGTATTCAGAAAATTACAATTGAAGAAAAGATACATGAGAGAAGAGGAAGTTTGGAATGTTAACGGACATAAAGTCAGGAGCGGTAGGGAAATATGAGAAAGAAGACAAAGGCGCATGATAGACTGGCGGCATTTCCGTTTATGCAAGCTTTTTATGGTCAATATAGTAGATATTATATAAGTTTAGTTTAACCTTAGATATTATTAAGCAAATATATTCAGTTAAAATGTAGTATAAGTCCCCAGTTCTACCGCGTGACACACTTGAAATGAAGTAGGTTTTCTGTTATTGTTTTGTTGTTTCAGCGTCACTAGCGACATATCCTCTGATTTAGAAATATATTAATTTATTTAAAATGTAAAACGAACTTTTGCCACCGTCTACTTGCCACGAAGTGAAGTTACTGATGGTTCAGTTTTATTACAAGTATTATTTTTAATAATATACTATCAAAAAAGTGTTCCCCTGATTATTTTGAGCAGTATATTTAAAAATATTCTAAGAAGTTATTTTATTTATCGCGCCATTATTGCCGATGTATTTTGTTATAAATTCTTTTCCAAATTTCAAAATGGCGGCTGAAACCCGCCCGATACTACATTATTTTTACCATTTGTTCAGCAATTTGGAGCGATTCTGTTTTTTCAAATAATATAATTATCATTTGAAGGAATAAATTTGTCATATACTTATTAAAATATTTAAATCACAAACAAGAATTAGTCCACAAAGTTTTTCTTTTTTTAATATTACTTTATTTTACGTTGCGATCAGCGTCGTCCGTTAAAACAATTTTACTGCCGCTAAAATTGCTAAAACGAGCATGGTTCTAACACCGGTGTTAGCTAGAACCAAGGCAAAGATTTGGCACATACTTCAGGATTGTTAACAAAATCAGTGTTGCCAATAAACTGATTAAGCCGAAAATGTACTAACAGCCTTATTCAATAAATTTGGCTTCATTATTTTAAATTGTGTGTCCTACAAACAAGTCAAGAAGCAAATTTTATTAAACAATTTTAATTAATGCAGTCATATTTATTGAATATGACTGTCAGTACATTTTTGGTTTAATCAGTAAATTGGAAACACTGATTGATAAAAATCAACCCTGAAATATGTGCCAAGTCGTTGCCTTGGTTCTAGCTAACACCGGTGTTAGAACTACGCTCATGCTACCAGCCATATCTCCAAACATGTGCTGTAACATTAAAAATTACAAAAATATGTATTATATTACTTTAAAGAAAGTAAAAAAATACATAATAATTTCAGTGAAATCACAGTAATTAATCTAGAGGAATTAATAATGTGTTTAAATAAATTCACATTATTCTTGCTTCTACATATGCGTTACGGATATGTAGCCAGTATTGAGAACCAAAGCCAGTAGATATACTAAAGTACCGACATGGCGGCCATCTTGGCCTTAAAAAGCAACAGTAATGATTTTTCGTGTCGCTAGAGGCGCTTTTGTCGCAGGTGTAAATTGTCATTGTCAAACGTTAAATTATTCGTGGTGTGGTATTAAGCAATTTTTATTGTGATAGAGAAACTGAGAGTTTGCAAAACAAGTATCCGCAAACTGTACGTACCTTATTCTGAGATTATTATAGGAATGCATGTATTTGTGTTATTGCAGGTTCTGTAATGTTGGCAATGTCATTGGTTATCTACAAAATGTTTCTGTAATAAAAAATGTTAATTTCAACAACACTATTCAAATTAAAAGTTCTTGCTTCACAATGCATTACATATTTCGATTAAATATTGAATCTTCCAATGTTTGTAAATCACTGATGACACCTCTCGTCAACATTTGATATGCAAAAAAATGTATTATATTTTTATTATGATGAAAATTAATTGCACAGCAACAAGGCATTATCCGTGGTAAATTCTCAGTTTATTTTATTTTCTTAAACACACCAAAATTAAAACAGGTGATTACCAATGTGACATTTGACACCTGCAATAGCAGCGTCTCATTACTGTTGCTTTTTAAGGCCAAGATGGCCGCCATGTCGGTACTTTAGTATATCTACTGGCTTTGTTGAGAACTGACAAGATGCGACACGACAACTAGCGGCGAAAATCAGAACTTTCTCGGAAGAGTACTCTTTGTAGTGTCAACATGAGCGATTTAAATAAATTTTGAAAAAAAAACATATATCTTGCACAATTTTTTTTGTTTTTGGATGTCACTCGAGGAGAGACAAAGGCAGATGTTTAAGATTTTATAGTTTCCCTAAAATAGATGATATTTTTGTTGTAATAATAACTCAAGGCGTTGAACAACGAATGGACAGATGCAAGCATGGGAATATATTATTAGAAAAGGGAAGAAAATAACAAATAATATGAGAGAATGTTCCCTTCATTTTAAAAAAGATGATTTTATCTTTCCAGGTAACTGGTAAAAATGGAAGTATAGAATTTTTTAATCGTAATTGTAACCTATAAATTAACCTATTTGTAGATACTCAATCTAGCTGAATGTTATGATGATATTTTTATAGTAGTTTGTGGAATTGTAAATTTAAGTGCACCTATTATTTGAATAAATGGTTTTCAACATTCATAAAATAAATACATATCATGATCATGTATGTATCACTTTTTCAAAATAAATATGTTTTACGCAATTTAAGATATTATATGTGATTTTTTTTAATCAAAAACCACCTCTACTTTATAAATAGAATCGTTAATGGACGAATACATCCCAAAATCTGTTTCTGTTTCATTTAATACACCCATTCCTAACTGCCACCATAAAATTTGTGCTTTTGTTTTAAAGTGTCGTCTTTATTTAAAAATTGCAATTTATTTCTTAGTTCTTGCGCGGGCATATTTTTCCCATCATATGTGCATTTTATTTTGTATCCGAGGCATGTTTTGTTCATAATTCCACACTTAATTATATAGTGAGCATTCACAACCGTTTCAAATATAAATTGAAAAAAATACACATTTAAATTGTAAAACATTAGTCTCAATACATTTACTACCTTCTATTATGCACCGGAAGCTTGCCATAGCATTTAAAAACCTAAATTTTAACTACACTTAGTTCATTTCGTTTCTTTACATTTATGTTTACATTTTAAGGCCGGAATGTATCAATCCCTAACCATCTACGGTTTTGCAAGTGTAAGAGGTGAGGTAAGAAGTAGGCGGAGCCGTAACCAGTGGCGAATTTAGAAAATTATAATAGGGGGAGCACTAAATTCGGAAAAACAAATTTTAAATATATAGGGTGAGCCCCCCCCCCACCTCGTTAACTTTTGTGTTGTATTGTAATAAATTGCTCATATAAAAGTATTATTTTAAATATGCTATTTGATGGCAGATGTAAATTTTTTTTTATAGTCAGAACTTTTATTTTAAAATAGCAACGTATAATTATTTTACTAAAATATTAACCCTCATTTTTTGTCTTTTTATTGATCTATTTGGGGTCCTGCACCATAACAAAAAATAATAAAATGTATACTTAAAGTATTACTCAATAAATGGGGATTAAGGTGAAGAAAACAATTTTTTAATAATTATTTCGAGATATTTGAGGTTTGTTGTCAGTGTCACTGTGACGTCACATTAGTGCTACCTTTCTCTCGCTGCCTACTATAGAACTTGTGCGAGAGAAAGATAGCAATAGGTGTCGCCGTGACGTCACATGAACTTTAAAAATCAAATTCAGTTAAACCAAAAACAATTAAGACTTTTTAATACTACGTATTGCTTCAAAATTAAAAGAACTTTCATTTAAAATAATAAAAAAATCGGAGTGCAGGACCCCAAACAAGTAAATGAGTTTGAGAAATAATGTTTATTCAAATATTCTAAGTAGCCATGTGAAAATAAATAAAATGCAACAATGTTATACAAAACAAGTTAAAAAATCAAATTAATAGCGTTTTCAGCTTACTCAGTGCAAGTGCACTGAGTGCAACATATCACGTGACCACACTGAACGAGTTCTGCCCTCATTCGCCATATTTGCACTGACACTATTGCACTTGCCTAGGGAGTCAGTGCACAAAAGTCGCACTGAGCCAGTGCACAGTGCAACTTTTTCTTAAGCTGAAGACGCATCAGCTGACTAATTTTTGCACTCAAAGACAAGCTGAAAACGCTCAGTGCAAAAAAGTGCGCACCAGTGCGCACTCAACATGTAAGCTGAAAACGCTATAAGTTACCTAATAAGAATAACTTAAGACAAAAAATGGCGGTTTATATTTTAGTGAAATAATTATTGTTTGCTATTTAAAAAATAAAAATTGATAGTCGTGTCTTTTAAACGTGACTATAAAAAATATCTACATCTGCCATCAAATAGTATAATTAAAAAAGTAAAACTTTTATATGAACCATTTGTTTTATAAATTATAAAAAAATGAGGGGGGGGGGGCATTTCCAAAATAATAAACAATTTGAAAATAAATAGAAATTCTGTATTTTTATTAGTATGTTTATTCTTTTATTTATCTATGATGTGTAATACGTAAATAATATGTAATAATTAATTTTTTTAAAATAACAGGTGGGGGGGGGCACGTGCCCGAGTGCCCCCCCCCCCCGCTCTAAATCCGCCACTGGCCGTAACGTTTCCTCCACCGTTTGAGTTTCTACGAATTAGGGATAATATTATGCTTTGAACTTTGAACAGAGTTCGCTAGGTATATGATTGCAGAGGTGACAAGCGAAAATAAAATATTTGGTATGATAAATACAACCACATGCTATTTTTACATATCTTCTAAATATTGGTTTTGCATTTAGTTACGAGTAGGCATTATTTTGAATGTAAAATCAGTAATTTTAGAAATAATATATATGTTTCAAATGATCCAGTGTAAGGTTATACTAAAACATCTTTATAATATACATGAATGATTTTTGCGTATACTTATTTTTTCTCTTTCGAATGTTATAAGAGTTTTTGTTTTTTAAATTTATTTAACCCTTAAAATCTTCGATTTTTCATTATTTTTAATGAAATTTCATATTTTTTGTCAGCAATTTCACTAGTTTTTTAAAATAGTATTTTATTCTACTTAAAAAACTTATTTCATAACTACCCTGTTTCATAATTTAATTTTAACTCTATATTTTCAAATTCACAGAAGTGGGTATACCAGGTATGATCTAAAAAATTATTTAAAACACAAAAACCCTTACACCAATCGAAAGAGAAAAAAATAAGCATTTTTTGTAGCAAAAATCGAATATCGATTCCACTGAAAAAATGTAAGTTTGTGTTATACCTCGAAAATTTACCAATAGAAAAATTATTTTCGTATGATGTCACTGGATAGACAATAAAAAAATCTAACTTTATAAATAAATATGTAATATAAATAATACAGAGTGGTTCTGGAATTGAAGAGAGCGGTCGATATCACAACACAAAAAAAAAACACTATGGCCCGTATTCTCACCTCTTGAAGTAGCGCTACTTCCGAAAAATCGATACTTCAACTGTCAAATTTAATATTAAAAATTAAAGAAATAAGTAAATTGAATTATAAATACCACTTATTTCATGACCGATATCTGTGTACAAACAGATTGGCACACCCAGAAATGGGTAATAAGCCGTGATGATATATTTATTTTATTTTTACTTATTTCAAATATTATAGGTTTCATTTACAAATATATGAAACTCATTCTTATCTATTCATAAAATAAAATAAAATTTAAAAGATCGAAATAGCGTTACTTCGGAAGTAGCGCTTGTTCAAGAGGCGAGAATACGGGCCAATATGTCTGGCTTTCGAGTTGAGATGCCCCTTTCCCCGTCCTCAAACACTTTGTTGGCGGTACGACAAATAATACAGCTCCCTTGTCGCTAGTAGCGACATCTAAGATCGTATATATGAACTATAATTGCATCATTTTATTTTCATCATATTTCAATAACAATTGGCAATCTGTTAAAAAAAATAGTATTTATATATTGTTTGCAACTGTATCTACAATGCAACGCATGCATTTTAATATATTTTTTATTTAAACTATACAAAATTAAACATTTAAAAGTAGTACTTTTCATTGTTTTCCGATATTTTTTTAGACAATACTATGAAAAAATTTAGCAATATCTATGCGTTGCCGTGTAGCAATAATATTATATATTGTTGTAAAAAAATACCAATGCTCTTATATTATTATGACAATTACTGCAATGCAAATTCTATAGTACCATTTTTGTTACATTTAGGTAGCTACATTCTGGCCTTAAACTCACAACAGTATTCTTTCGACATCAGATAGTGCTGCCTCTATCGGTAATGTCAGTTCTCAATCGCTGAAACAGCAAAACAATTTTACTCTAATTTTGGCAGTTTATTTCTTAAAATATAGTCTAATCTAATCCAAGTAATTACCTTTTTTGATAATAAAGTGAAGATTAAATTTTAAATACCTGGATAAAATAGAATTCACTAACCCAAAAATGAGAATTAGCTTAAACTTTTTTGCGAATCGTTAATTTTTATTAATCTAAATTATGTAAAAATTTAAATTATGCATTTAAAATAAAATTATAATTTTTTTGCTAGTTAACAGAGACATGAAATAAAATGTAATAGATAAATAAATAAATAAGAAAATATAAACAAATATATTTGTAGCATTTACAAAAATCATTTAATAGATTATCATTATTTATTCGTATTACAAAATTTTATTTAAGATTAACTTAAAATTTGTATAGCCAGTTGCATTTGCACTGCATGTAGTTAAATTTTAACTTTTGGTTAAATTGGCAATATCGTATCGAAACGAAATGTCTAATGATTTGTTAAATATTTCTGTCAAAATTTCGATATGCTCTTTTTTTGTTAACCTATACTTAAGGCATTAACTATAAGCGGTGCTACTGGCCAGTAATGAAATATAAAATTATTTTTGATTTTATAAAATATATAATATATATATATATATATATATATATATATATATATATATATATATATATATATATATATATATATATATATATATACAGGGTGATTCATCGGTCTGTCCCCTCTTTATAACTCTTTCATGTAAAGTCAGATAGGGTGTTCCATTAAGAAATATAAAGTTACGTATTGTTGCGCTTAAACGGAGCACCCTGTATACAAATGCATATGGTACGTAGATAGACAATAATGTATCATATAAATTATATTTGAAGAGTTTTTCTATCTGACTTAAAATAAAAGAGCTATAAAGAGAGGACAGACCGATGAATCACCCTGTATATATATATATATATATATATATATATATATATATATATATATATATATATATATATATATATATATATATATTCATTTAAACAATATTAAACAGAAGAACATTTTATTTTAAAATTTTTATGTAAAATATTATACAATACATGTATATGTTGAATCCAGAAGATTTAATTACACAGTTCACCCAAAAAGATATCCACTTCATGAAGCGGCTCCTCATAGTGTAATTTGAAAGTTTTCCGCCACCTGGACAAAAATCACTTCATTTTTATGTAACTATTTACTTACTTTAAAAACATACCATCAATAACGTCACCTAACGCACATACCTCATCGACATTAACCTCCCAGAATTTCCTAAAGTGAGTTCGGTGCATTAGGTGACGTTATTCTTGGTATGTCATTGATCTAATAAATACATATGGATGGAGTCTTGTCTATAGCCGTACACAGTGTGCTGTGTGGTCAACATTTGAGAGAGATAGCTATACACAAAGTTCTGCAGTAGGAGAGCGATAGAAGAACGTAGACGTTAGTCACGTGGTACGACTACCGTTTTTTTTAAATGAATAAAACTAATGATTTTTAACAAATAATAATATTTATAGTGTTTAGATTTTTTATATGACCATAATTTTGATGTTCTAGCTGTAAGTGAAACATGGATAAGTGAAACTTCACCATCACATTAGTTTCATATTAATAATTACGAACTTGTCAGTTTAGAAAGATCAGACAAACGTGGTGGAGGTCTTGCTTTTTATGTTCGCTGTGGTGTTCCATACAAAATACTTGACAGTACGTTTGTAACTAGTAATAATATTGAACATTTATGGATACAAATTACGGTTCACAAATACAAAATCATTATCGGGGTCATTTATAACCCGCATTCTAAATTTTATAAAGAACTGGATATTCTGGATCCAATCTTAACTGAATACTTAACCCAAAGTGATGCTGTAATTTTTACAGGTGATATCAATGTGAATCTTTTAGTTAATGATGCACATTCTATATTTTTTAAGAATTTACTGGCCGCACATGATATGCATCAACTAATAGAGCATTATACACGACCAGCCTCTAAATCTTTATTAGGTTGCCATCTCAAATAAATCATTGTATTCGCATGCTGGAGTCATTGACTGTACAAATTTCACAGATCATTTTGGTGTTTACTGTGCTCTCAATATACCTAAATTAATAGCATCACGAAAATCAATTACATATAGAGATTTTAATACATTCGATCATGAAACATTCCTTGCTGATTGCGAAAAAGTAAATTGGAATAATATTATCAAGTTTGATAATGTCAATGATAAAATTAATTTTTTAAATCACCACATTATTTCCCTCTTTGATAAACATGCTCCGATTCGAACCATAACAGTTTGTAAAAATCACTGTCCGTGGATTACGCCTGTAATAAGAATAATGCAAAAGGAGAGAGATAAAGCTCTCGCACAGTACAAAAAACATAAAACAGATGCTAAATTACTGTATTATAAGCAAATGCGTAATCTAACTACAGCTGCCATACGTAAAGAAAAACAGTGTTACTTAGAATGGGAAATTAATAATAATATCGGGAACAGTAAACTTTTATGGAAAAATTTAAATCAAATGGGGGTAAATAATAAAATAAAAAGGGATATTCCAGATAATATTGATGCCAGTGAATATGCTCAATATTTATATGATAAAGTAGGTGATAGTAGAATAAACCCTGGGTTATTAAATAATTTTTTACAGAGCAAGTATATAGAGAAACCTGAACAAGAGTTTGATTTCACATGTGTAGACAGAGATACAATAATTAGAATTCTGATGCAGCAGAAGTCTAATGCTGTCGGTGTAGACGGCATATCTTTAAAAATGATCATGCTCATTTTGCCTGTCATTGTGGACTACTTTGCGCACATCATAAATACCTGCATTCTAGATGGCGTAGTACCTACTATTTGGAAAACTGCTATTATTAAACCAATTGCTAAACATAATGATTGTACTACAGTCGATGATTTACGACCAATAAGTATTTTACCCGTGATGTCGAAAGTTTTGGAGAGAGCATGCTGTGATCAAATCATGAGTTACTTACATAATAATAACATTTTGCCTTCTTTTCAGTCTGGATTTAGAACTGGGCATAGCACTAATACATGTTTGTTAAATATTGTTGACATTTTGTTAAATAATTTTAATAATTCTGAAATTTCTCTGGCAATACAAATAGATTTCTCTAAGGCATTTGACATGGTTAATCACAGCATGTTACTGGCTAAACTTAGATATTACAATTTTTCCGACAGATCTATTCAGTGGTGTAATAGTTATTTTAATAATAGAAACTTTAAGGTGCAGATATCTTCTTCTTCTTCTAGCTTTTATAGTTTAAAGTGTGGTGTGCCGCAGGGATCTATTCTCGGCCCGTTGTTTTTTCTCATTTTTGTAGCTGATATGCCATCAGTATTTGATTTTTCCACTGCTCATTCATAAGCTGATGATACTACCATACTTGTTACTTTAGATCCCTCTAATATTAGTAAACACATTGAACTTGTTAACAGTGATCTGGAAAAACTATCTACTTGGGTAAAAGACAATGGGCTTAAAATAAATGCTGCTAAATCATCATTTCTTGTAGTTGGGAAATGTGATACCATTACTCATTTAATATTAGATGATTCAACTTTAAATCGTAGCAGCTCTGTCAATATTTTGGGTCTCCATGTAGATGAAAACTTGTTATTCAGAGAACATCTGAATAAAAAGTTGATTGCTGCACGAATTAAATTAAGACATCTTTATCAGTTTAGAAATGATCTCAGTGTCGATGTGAAACTTCGCCTCATAAATCTCTCATTTTACCACTCTTTGATTACTGCGGTTGCACATACGTACCAAATTTAACAGAAACTGACAAACATAGAATTACTCTACTGCAGAATTCGTGTTTACGCTTTGTTTATGGTGTGCGTAAATTCGATCACATTACCAAATATCGCTCAATGGCTAAGATGCTCTCTATTGGTGATCGTGTAACAAAGATGTATCTCTGTCTAATACAGAAAATTATAAAAACTGGTACCCCACATTATTTGCTCGACAAATTAATAATAAAACAGTACAACTATACGCTACGGATGAAAGATCTATACATTGTTCCTTCATATAGAAAATCTAAATTTAAGGGCTCTTTCTCTTACCTTGCACCATTTCTTTATAATAATATACCGAATGATTTGAAATCTCTTTGTGTAAATTCATTTAAAAATAAAATTTAGAAATTATTTGAGTAGCACCATTTTTATTTTTTTCATTTTTCTTGTTTCCATGTTTTACTTAATAAATTGTCATTTACATCCAGTTAATGTTTGTGTAAACTATGATCAATATAATTTGTAATTGTTTCAGTAGTACCATTGTTTTTTCATGAATTACATTTTACATTGTCATTTATAGTTAATATCTGTGTAAAATTAGGATCAGTGTTTTGTTTATATTGCTGTATTTTTTCATGTATATATTTGGACTATGTTTTTGATTTATAAAGTTGTCAATTTGTCATTTTGGCATCTTGCACATCATGTTTATATGTGTGCATGGTTAGGTGGAAGACCAGCCTTTGGCTGAACCTCGCCTTTTGGTTTCGGTCAATAAAGATTTATTATTATTATTATTATTATTATTATTAATAAGCAAATTAATATAATATTAACTGGACAATGACTATTAAACTATTTTATTATCAAATTAAAAATTTTCTTAATTATTAATATACAATATTTCTTAATGAATAATACCTTATGTTTAGTTACTCTCTATATTCAAAAAATATATTAAATAAAATACAGGATATCAATATTAAATCAAATAAAAATAAAAACAGGACTATTAATTATTTATGTCCAATATAGTTTTTTATAATTTCATTTAAATATGGTGACTTTTTGTCATTATTTTAAATGTCAAAATAATGGCTAATATGAGATTTCATGCTACAACTCAGTGTCAATATGAAAAAAAAAATTTAGTTTGGGGTAAATTTATTTAAAATATTACAAATTTAAGAAATAAACATCATTTGTGCGAAAAACGCCCTCATATTGTAACTTGTTGCATAAATATATATTATTAGCAAATTACAGAAAACCTTGAAAAGGAATACCATAAAACTAAAAAAATAAAATTAAAAATAGAGTAATTTATTAGTTAAGTTAAAAAGTAACTTACAAAAAATATTATCTGCATTATTGGTTTTTAAAATGTATTAATTTTGTGTATTTATGTCTTATTCTGGATTTAATTTCATTAAATGATTTATTTGTATGGTGAAGTTTAATGGTAAAATAAAGTTTTAATATATTGTATACTATTTGAATTAAATGATTGTTTAATGGATCCTGATTGAAAATATGATTTGATAAATTTGCAAATATTTTATTGAAATGTACCTATGTCTTGTTGCTAGTATAATTAGTTTATTTATTATTTTACCCGTATGAGTTTGGCATCCTTTAAAAACTATTTCTGCAATTCTACATATTGAAATTACATCACATGAGGGTTTTATTAACCCACCTTTATTTACCTGTGAAATGAAACTCCACCTTTTATAGCACGTTGCGCGCAATTATATGCACAGCACACTTTAACCATTTTAATTTTTAGTATCCTTAATACTTTATTTATAATACTTTTCTTATTATATTTAAATAAAACAAGAAATTTCGAGAGCACTATAATACATTTCTAGCGACGGTAGACCCCAGTCACGTGGTTCTCGCTCTGTCTGTATTGCACAATGTTAACCACAGACTATCCTTCTCTACGCCCCTTTCATTTACGAAGTATTTATTAGTTCTATGGTATCTGTGGTCATGTGGCCACGTACAAATAATTGCTCACCTGCTCATTGGCACCAACTTACAAAAGGAATGCACGAGAGAAGACCTGGCTAAAGCAACACCAGTAGCTCTAAATTATGTATTTTCTGGAAAAGTACAATTTAGCTAGATCACTTCTCTGCCACGGTTTTGGTTTTCTCGCCGTCCTAGTTAAAATGTCAAGTGATAAACCTGGCCTAATATACTATATTAATACCAAATTAACGATTTTCTATTAGTATATTTTGTATTTTTAATAACTATGTTATATATGGTTTGATTACGATAAATAGATACCAAAATAATTACTTGTTTTACTCTATCTGCTTCCAATCATATGTATATGGGTGCCTCTTCCGTAGCTATTCTCATTACTTTAGTTATCTTTATGTTTATTCTCATTCCATTCTTCACCTTTCATCCAAATATGAATTTAACTAGATATTAATAGCGGCAAGTTTCTATTTAAGTTAGTTTGATATGAAATTGGAGTTAGAAAGATTTTTAAATTTATTTGAGATTAACTACAGCAAAAAATTCGGCTTGGAATACGAATTTCGAACTTCACATATATCACTCTATACATATCTTGGCATGTATATTTTCCTAACGTACAAATATATCCTTTAAAGTTATATTGCGCTGTACATTTTTCGCCTTGTACATTTGTGACTGTGCAAATCTATACCATGAAGTTGCCCATCAGAAAATTCGAACTTGGCGCGTTATCTCATCTCGAAGTACATTTCGAAAATAAAATATATTTTATTTCTTTTAATAAAAAATATAAACGTAAAGTTAGCCTAAAACATAATGCAAATATTACACATATTTTTATTAAAATACGTTTTGTTTTTGAAGTGTAATTCGAGATGCAGTTAACGCGCCAAGTTTGAATTCTTTGAAGCGCAGCAACTTCATGGTACAGAATTGTACGCAGTGACAATGCAATATAATTTCGAGTGACATATTTGCACAATAGAAAAATGTATATGTCAAGAAATGTACTGATTGTGTATTTAGGAGTTTGTATGCATTCCCAAAAGTTCAAATTATACAGCAAAAATTTAAGATAAAATAATGCTATTAAAATATTTTTGATTTGCTAGTAGTAACTCTAGCGTGAAGATGGCGTTTCTTTTTTTAATTGTTTATAACTTAAGAATGAATTAAGCAAAAAATTCATGCTATACAGCAAAAAATGAGCAAAACATGGCAGTACCAAAACATTTTTGATTTAAGTTAGTTGTAACTCTAGCATGAAGATGGAGTTACATTTTTAATTTGTTTATAACTTAAGAATAGATTAAGCAAAAAATTCATGCGATACAGCAAAAAATAGCAAAAAATGAGCAAAACAGCAGTACCAAAGCATTTTTGATTTAAGTTAATTGTAACACCAGCGTGAAGATGGAGTTACATTTTTAATTTGTTAATAACTTGAGAATAGCTATAGCAAAAATTTTATAACGTACAGCCAAAAATAGCAAAAATGAGCAAAATATTACTATGTGAAGCAAGATGTGGCATTATGATGTTGTAACTCCAACTTCACGGACCCCTTTTTGATACATCTTATTGCTCATATTGTCCTTAGTAATTTGCTTATTTGAAGATGCACACCGTGTATAGTTATCAATATAAATATTGTTGATAAATAATGTCGATTTCCAAGTGACGTATAGTTCTGAGCACAGCTGGCTTACTACATTAGAGAAAATAGGGTAAATTTAAAGGATTTATATTTTTTATTCAAAAAGTATGCATCCTACAGAAATTTGACCGATTAGAAGGGCACTGAAGAAAAAAATTTCCTACAAAAAATCAACCCTAACATAACCTAACTCACAGAACTCGGGACGTTATAATCGTTTTATATGTAGAATCCGTGCCAAATGTGATGGGCTGTTGCACAGAAAGCAAAACTCTTTGTTTCTCTCTCTTTAATTGTCTGACATTTTCAAGCTATCTATCTTCTTAATCTGTACATTTCATAGACCATGATATTTGACATCACCTCTAATAACCAGTCCACCCAAAAACATTTCTTTTTTTAAAAAAAATTAATTAGAGGATGACTAACGTGATGGAATATCGGGAGATATGCCGCTTTGCTTTTATTTGAAAGTAGTCTGGTGAGTTTTTACACAGCTACTAGAACAATTTGGAAACATGTTCTTAATTTTGTTTAAAAAACTTTTTTTCATGTTAATTTTGCTTCCCTCAATGGGTATTATCATTATACATAGATAGGTACAATGACATATATATATATATATATATATATATATATATATATATATATATATATATATATATATATATATATATATATATATATATATATATATATATATATATATATATATATATAATTATATTTTTTGTAGGATTTCAGTGAAAGGGCAAGAAAGTAAAGCTCGTTCTGGATTATTACATTAAGCTTTCGGATTTATTTAATCCTTCATCAGGATGCTGTAAAATTATACATCAATGTAACAAACAGTAGTTAACATTTAAGTATAAAAACTTACAATAATGTGAAGTTTAGTTATAAAATAGCTTCATTGAAAAATATGAAAATATAGGTGTTTTGTTACAATTTTGAATGCTGGAAACACAAGTTTACAGTAACTATGGAGTCTTTTTCTGGAGCACATGTTTCGTACTGCGGAGTTCTTCTCTCAACAGGTAGGGGGTTGTAGATGTTTCTGTGGTGGGAGAATGGCGCTGGATTCAAAACGAGGAAGTTGAAAATAGCAAATAGATGTCACGATCAAGAACTTGTTTGAGTATTATTATTTTGTTGTTGGGTATTATTTGTATTTTTGTTTTTTATTAAATCAAATAGGTTTGTGTATATAGCGCTCAAGCCATCTATGTCTGTTTTTTTATTGTGTGGGGTGTATTTAATATATGGTACATTTGTAGAAAAGTTCGTTTTTGATAATTTGTTTCTGTATCTAAAATTTTGATATTTTTATAGTCCATTGTGTGTTTTTCACCAGTGACATGCAATGAAAGTGCTGATGCATGGGGTTTAATTTTAGTGTCACTTTTATGTGATGTTATTCTACCGGACAACTGGCGTGATGTTTGGCCAATGTAACATGAATTACAGTCTTTACACGGGATGTTATAAATGACGTTTGACGCTTGCAATGTGGGGGTTGGGGTTTTAACTTTAGTGAAAATATTTTTAATATTTGTGCAATTTTTATTGGCTATTTTTATAGAGTCATCTTTAAGAATTTTTGTTGGTTTTGGGGTCAGCTCTGCAATGTACGGCAACGAGCAATATTTTATATGATTGTTGCTATTAGTTTGGATGATATTATTGTTTGCGGGGGTTTGATTTGGACTATTGAACAGTAAGTTGTTTAGTAAGTTTTTAGGATACGCATTTTGAAGTAGTACGTCCCTCAATCTTGTCAGATTTTTCTGGTGGAGTGAAGGGTGTGAAATTTTTAGTACGCGGTGTTTTAGGGCAAGAACTACATTAATTTTGGTCTGTTTGGGTTGTTGAGAATAATAATGAATATATCTTTGTGACGATATTGGTTTTATATACCAGTCTAATTTCAAGTTTCTTGTATTATCTCTAGTTATTAATGTGTCTAGAAAGGGAAGACTATTATTAGTTTCCATTTCTAGTGTGAATTGTAAATGTGTGTTATACTGATTAAACGTATGCAGAATGTGTTCAATTCCATCCGCTGGCACTGCAGTCACAATGTCGTCTACAAATTTTTTTATGAACGGAAGGTCGATGTTTAATTTGGGTATACAAGTATCTAACAATGTATCCATTATATATTGAGCAACAATGGGACTAATTATTGCTCCCATTGCGCTGCCTAGAATCTGTTTGTAGAACTTTTCATTGAAAACGCAGTAGGTGCTGTCAAATATGAATCTTATAAGGTTTATGAATTCTGTCTGGTGTAGGGTCGTGTTTTCTGAGATGGTATCCCATTTTGCTGTTATACTGTCAATAGTAGTTTCAATTGTTATATTGCTAAATAGGGAAACAACGTCTAAACTAATGAGTATTTATGTTATTACATTAAAAACTTTACAATTCCGAATAATTACATACTCATTAGTTTACTACTTCAAAATGCGTATCCTAAAAACTTACTAAACAACTTACTGTTCTATAGTCCAAATCAAACCCCCGCAAACAATAATATCATCCAAACTAATAGCAACAACCATATAAAATATTGCTCGTTGCCGTACATTGCAGAGCTGACCCCAAAACTAACAAAAATTCTTAAAGATGACTCTATAAAAATAGCCAATAAAAATTGCACAAATATTAAAAATATTTTCACTAAAGTTAAAACCCCAACCCCCACATTGCAAGCGTCAAACGTCATTTATAACATCCCGTGTAAAGACTGTAATTCATGTTACATTGGTCAAACATCACGCTAGTTGTCCGGTAGAATAACATCACATAAAAGTGACACTAAAATTAAACCCCATGCATCAGCACTTTCATTGCATGTCACTGGTGAAAAACACACAATGGACTATAAAAATATCAAAATTTTAGATACAGAAACAAATTATCAAAAACGAACTTTTCTACAAATGTACCATATATTAAATACACCCCACACAATTAATAAAAAAACAGACATAGATGGCTTGAGCGCTATATACACAAACCTATTTGATTTAATAAAAAACAAAAATACAAATAATACCCAACAACAAAATAATAATACTCAAACAAGTTCTTGATCGTGACATCTATTTGCTATTTTCAACTTCCTCGTTTTGAATCCAGCGCCATTCTCCCACCACAGAAACATCTACAACCCCCTACCTGTTGAGAGAACTCCGCAGTACGAAACATGTGCTCCAGAAAAAAGACTCCATAGTTACTGTAAACTTGTGTTTTCAGCATTCAAAATTGTAACAAAACACCTATATTTTATATTTCACTGAAATTCTACAAAAAATATAATTAGATTTAAAACAGTGACGAATTCGCAACACGTATATATATATATATATATATATATATATATATATATATATATATATATATATATATTATCAATAATTTGTACTAAAATCTGCGCCTTGCTGAGTATTTCTAACTAAGATATTTCAACTTAAATACTGTGTGCGTTTTAGTGCAGTTTTTTGATTTTAAGTGCGTGTATCAGTGCTACTTATTTATTGCATCTATAAACAAAATCCTGCAAGTCTCATAGACCGAGAGGTCAGTGACTTACAGTTGACCAGTTATATTATCAGCATTCAATACAAGTACAATCATCATTATGGTGTCACCGTGCGACAACTGCCAACTGAAGGTGAACAGACAAGACAAATCAGTCACGTGCTTCGGCTTTCATTCATGCTACCACATCAGCTGTTTGAATATACCTCAATCGGAAAAAGATATTCTGCTGTCCTCTAAACTTTTAGTTTGTATTTGCACACCTTGTAAAGATCAAAAAGATCAATCGGCATTTCGAACTCAATCCACATCACATCTATTTCAAATTATACTGATGACATCATGGCGTCTGCAGTAGAACTAAAAAAATCGGTTGAGTTTTGCTGCAATAAAATGGATAATTTCGATAATAAAATCAAATTGTGGACGTCTAAAATTAATTTAATTGAACTTAAAAAAGAATGCGAAATGCTTAAGCAAAAAGTTTTTGATCTGGAACAAAGATCCCGCTCCAATAACCTGAAAATTGTTGGTATTCCAGAAAAAAGTAATGAAAACATAATTAATATCATATCTGATTTAAGTAACACCATACAATGCCCTACAACTGAAAATGATTTGGACGCAATACATCGAGTCTCTCATTTTAATAACTCGAACAAACCTAAAAATATAATTGTCAGGTTCATTTATAGCTCATGCTCGTCTAAAAAAAGACCTATTCACCACCGACATTAACTTTAAAGAAAAATCGCGAGTTTTTGTTAATGATCACTTGAGGACTAATAATAAATTTTTATTAAAAAAAAAACAAAAGAAACTGTACGTGAAAAAGGTTTCAAATACTCGTGGGTTAAAAACTGCAAAATCTTTGTACGTAAAAATGATAATAGTCCGATAATCATAATTAATACCGAAAAAGACCTAGGTAAATTAAATTAAATCAAAAATATTAATATAATACAACATTAATCATATTGGCTCGTACCACGAGCACAGTTTTAACTAAAACGCTGTTTTAAGAAATGTCAAATTACATTATTTATTATTTATAATAACAAATTTATCAAAATATGATTTTAAAGCAGAACATGTTTTATAATCAAACAAATATTTAAAAAAAAATCGTTCTTTATACATCAGGGCGAAATTAAATATTGAAATTTGAATTTGACATTTCTTAAACAGCGTTTTAGTTAAAACCGTGCTCGTGGTACGAACCATTATTTTTAAATATAATTAGTATATGCTATCAAAATGTTCGCGGTTTAAAAACTAAATTAATCATTGTGTATAAAGCCGGTATCCCACTGTAAAAATTTTGATAAAAATTTCTGTAAATTTTTTTATAAGAACGTTCCATGAAAAGTACTGCATCCCACTGTAAAAATTTTTACGCGTTTTTATGGAGTGTTGCATAACTCATGAAAGAGAATAGGTGCCAAAGATACTACTAAACCTCATTTCGTAGCCGTTGTTCTGCAGAGGTAGTTGCGTTTTGTAATTTCATTATGAATAACGTCCATTCAAATAAAAAAATGTTAGCTGCAATGGGTTACACAGTTATACAAAAAATAAAAAAATCAGAACATCGCTGGTGGACATATGACTGGAGAAAAGAAATACAAATCGCAGTATTTAATTATCAGACACACCAAATTACGAATAGAAGATGAAATAAATTACAGAAATTTTCTTCGAATGAAAGACCATTTATTAATAATCATGGACATGGTTCGAAAGTAAAGTAAGAAACGTGACACTCAATTAAGGCAGTGTATTTCGGCACATGAAAGATAGGCATTGTTCTATCTAGTGTACACATAAATTTTGAAAAATTAATCCTTTTATCGTCACTACTTAAAGGGTACGACGCGAGTATATAGGTGAATAAAGTCCATCTTAAAATGCTTGAACGAGGCGGATTTGTATGGGCTTCTCCTTTAATTTATATTTTATTTTTGCAAATTTGTATAGGTAATTTAAAATACACTTTCTATAAATTATAGATTAAGATATTTATACTAATACTTACTACGTAAAATTATTGGTTGAAAAACTTTGTTGGTTACGATTAATGAGTATTCTAATAGGATTCGGACAGAAATGTAAAAGGAGAAAAAAGAAATGCAAAGAATAACGCATGTAAATATTAATTAACTTTAATACTTATTTTTTTGATGTTGTATTGCCTGATTATTATAAGATAATAACATTTAACAGTTGAAAATCGCACTTTGCCTGGCGTATTTAATATAATATTCAGGCGATTTTGTGTGTTATCAAACTACTTCATTTCTATACAAATCAATTAAAACGCTGTCTGTTCAGGCAACCAAACTACACATTTTGATTATTTTGCTTCATATTATTTCCAATTTCAATATAAACAAACGCTCACCGCTGTTCAAATAATGTCAGAGAATAACAGCTGTCCAGGGTTGTTCCGAAGCTACGTTCGATGTGTACTGAAATCAGTGTTGCCAATGTACTGATATAAGCCAAAAATGTACTGACCGCCATATTTAATAAATTTGACAGTAAACAAAACAACTATGGCGTGTTTGACGGTAAACTAAAACAACTCTGGCGTCCGGTGAACGCTTTAATAAAATAAAATAACAGTTTGACAAAACAAAACAAGTCAACTATGGCGTTTTTGACAGACGGTAAACAATTATCATAGCTTACGGACGCCATAGTTGAACTATGGCGTACGTACGCTGACGTCAACGCAAACGCCAACCTAGAGTAATGACTAGTAACATCTGTATTACAATTAGTGAAACACCTCCGAAGCGGGAAATTTAAAAAAATTATAAACATGAATTTTTGAAACATATTTATTACTAGAAATGATAAGTAAAATGTACAGGGTGGGGCAGAAAAACCTATCCGATTTCAAAACGTTATAAAATTAAAACCACTCAACTTGTCAAATTTTTTTTTATTAACATATCGCAAATTTTATGCCATTTTTAAATTTAAGTTTTGAAAAGCACATCACTCAAATGTCGTCCTTGGGAGCGGATACACTGATTTAGGCGCTCGCGGTAGCTTTCCATGACTTTCACCGTCATTTCCACAGGAATTTCTTCAATTGCCCGAGCAATTTCCCTTCGTAAAGCAAGAAGGGTCCTTGGTCGATGCTGGTAAACCTTCGATTTGAGGTAACCCCAAAGGAAGAAGTCACATGGAGTGAGATCCGGTGAGCGCGGCGGCCAGCCAAGATCACCTCTCAGGGAAATGAGGCGACCGGGAAACAGTTCCCTGAGAATGTCCATTGATCGTCGCGATGTGTGGGCGGTTGCACCATCCTGTTGAAACCACACATTTTCCACGCCATTTTCTTCCATTTTGGGTCTAAGAAAATTTTCCAGCATGAAACAATAGCGCTCGCTGTTGACCGTTACGGTTTGCCCATTTTCTTCAAAAAAGTAAGGCCCCCAGACGCCTAGGCGGGAAAGAGCACACCACACAGTCACTTTTGGGCTATGGAGGGGTTCCTGATGGATTTCTCGAGGATTTTCGTCACTCCAATATCGAAAATTCTGCCTGTTAACGGCACCACAAAGGTGAAAATGGGCTTCGTCCGTGAAGAGCACAACATCGTCGTTTGGGAGTTCTCGGAGATCGCGACACAGGTTCGTACTGGTTTCAAAATCCCTTTCACTTAATTCCTGTGCAACAACCATTTTGTAGGGATGCATTTTGAGGTCCCGGTGCAAAATGCGCCGAATACTGCGGTTGGAAATCGCCAAAGCGAGCGAATGTTTTCGCGCCGAACGACGCGGGGAACGTTCAATCGCGGCTCTCACATTGGCCACGTTTTCAGGTCCTGTTGCTGTCCTGGGACGTCCAGGCGACTTCTTTTTCAATGCTGAACTCGTCTGTCTAAAATTTGACACCCACACTTTAATCGTAGCGTGATGTGGAACAGGATCATGACGCCCGAGTCCGAAATGAATTCGAAAAGCACGTTGTGTAGCAATTATCGAACCGCCGCATTCGATAAACCGCTCAATAACAAAAGCACGATGTTCACCAGACCAAGGCATGTTGACTACTGACAAATGGCATAAAACCGGCTTTCTAACGGTTTTTACCCCACTACTCTACCTGCTCCCTCTTCTGGGAAAAAGGGATTTGAAATCGGATAGGTTTTTCTGCCCCACCCTGTAGTTCCTAATTTGTACTGATAATGAAAACTGTAGTACTGATGTACTGACATGTTGTCATTTGTACTGAGATCAGTACAATTGTACTGACAGGAACAACCCTGTAGCTGTCTTTAGAAAATGACTTTACCCATGGTTCAAACAACCGCATTGCGCACGCCCGCATCAACATCCAATCATAACGCAGCTTTCAACAAAATGAGTACAGACTGCTGTAGTTATGTGACGTCACATCAAAATTTTTACGTGACGTCATGTAAATACAGTTTTCATTAAAATTCTGTCAAAACGGTTTTTATAAAAATATTTACGTCCATTTTTATCAAAAATTTTACAGTGGGATACCGGCTTAACGAAATCAGTGCAAACAACTACGATGTAATTTGCTTCAGTGAAACTTGGCTTAATGATTCTGTTAATGATAGTGAAGTCTGTGACTTAAGCAAATATTCAGTTTTTAGGATTGATCGTAAGGATCCTAACAAAAAGCAAGGCGGCGGTGTTTTAATTTTAGTGTCCAACAAATACTATTCCCAATCGTATTCAGATTGGTGTTCGAGCGCTGAAGACATCTGGGTATCTGTGTCTGTGTCTAGTGGATTCACGTTGTAGCAGTCGAGCTGAGCGGACGTGTCTTGCGAGCTCTGTGTGCGCTGCGGTCTGTTCAGTCTCGTCGGTAGAGCACGTGGCTTTCTGAGTGTCTGAAAACTAGTTTTTCGTGTGTATCTCGCGAGTGGTTCGAGTGAACTGGTGCGTTCAACCTAGTTCGGAGTGTGTTTAGCTGTGTGGTGAGAGTGGTTCACCAAGCGATTGGATAGCTGCTTTCCAAAGGTAGGTGGCCTTGCCACATTTTCTTGTGTTTTCCGTGTTCTGTTTTCCTGCTGACTGCCTCAGGGCGGATTAGTTACTGGGGATAAAGGGGTATCTGTCAATTTTCCGCTGTCTGTAAGGGTGAAAACCACTCTTTTCAATAGTAGCGCGTGGTAGATTTCTAGGTTAGAGTAGCTAGTTCGGCTAGTGGCCACACGCCCAGCTCCGCTACTGTCCGCTAGAGGGCAGAGCGGCCAGCTTCGCGGTGATGGCGACAGGTGGCGAGGAAGTTGAGGCGGTTGATTTGAATCCAGTTGTGGAACTGGTTAGGATGGAGGAGGAAGCACCGCGTCCTGGTGGCTCCGCGGAAGGGGGAAAAAAGAGGAAGAGGAATAAGTCCGACAAGTGTGGGGATTTATTGGGGGAGTATACGGCTGCGATGGGGTCCATTATGGACATGTTCAATGTGGGGAGCTTGAAAACCAAAGCGACGAAGGATGAGATGGGGGAGGTGAACAGGAGGCTAAGGGGGTTGGAGCAAATGTTCTTAGGGGCGGTCGTGGAGTTGGAGAGACTCAGGGGGCAACTTGAGGAGCACAATAAGTTCCGGGATATTGTCAGGGTATATGAGGAGGAGAGGGCTATGCTCATGGGGGACATCCTGGACAGGGGGGAATGGCCGGCCCTGGGGGCCACGGGACAAGGGGGGGCCCTCAGGGGGGGCCCTCGGGGGGGAACTTTGGGGGGGACTCTCGGGGGGACCAAGGGGGGAATTTTTGGGGGGACCGTCGGGGGGGACTTTTGGGGGGGGGACCAGGGGGGGACCCTGGGGGGGGGGGGCTTTCGGGGGGGGGGGGACCTCAGGGGGGACCTTGGGGGGGAATTTAGGGGGGACCTCGGGGGGACTTCAGGGGGGAGCTTCTGGGGAGACCTGGGAGGGAGCCTTGGGGGGAACCTCGGGGGGACCTCAAGGAGGTGGAAGAAGGGTGAGAGAACCGCGCACCAGTTACGCGGTCATAGTACGGTCGGACGGGGCGGAGCCACTAGAGGCGGACGCCATCAAGGCGAAAGTCCTGGGGAGCATCAGCCGGGAGGTAACGAATGTGCGGGTTAGCGCTGTGCGTCGTGTCCACCAGGGGTTAGCAATTGAGGTAGCGTCAGACAAAGAGCTGCAGATACTGAAATCGGCGTCTAAGTTCAGAGAGTTGGGGCTGAAGCTAGAACCCCCGAGAAAGATAGGGCCGAAGCTTATTATTTATGACGTGCCGGAGTTACAGGGTGACAAAGTAGTTGAGGAGCTTTTCTTTAAAAACCTCCAGGGTGACGTCGAGATGACTGAATATCTCGCCAGGACGAGGCTTATTAGCAACAAGGGAGGGCGCGTTATAGTGGAGGTGTCTAACGCTGTGGCGGACAAGCTCCTTTTGTTGGGGAGGGTTTATATAGGTTGGAGCCGGTGTAGGTTACACGAGGTGGATGCGGTACAGCGCTGCTTCCGTTGTTATGCGTATGGGCACATGGCGAAGGAGTGCAAGATGACGAATGCGATTTGTCGCCAGTGTGGGGAAGAGGGGCATATCGCGAAGGCATGCACGAAGGGTGAATGTTGCCGGAATTGCGTAGTTGCAAAAAGGGGTAATACAGCGCATGGTGTATTATCCAGGGAGTGCCCGGAGTACATGAGAGCGGCGGCGAGAACGAGGGCGCGAATCACGGCTGACTAATGGGTAGCATGCGCATTATTCAGCTTAACTGTGGAAGGGGTAGGGAGCACACGTCTGACGCGGGTCAGGGGTTGTTGGTCGACCGCATTGGGGTAGCCCTCTTGCAGGAGCCCTATGTGGTCGAGACACGTGTTTGTGGCTTGCCAACCTCTATGCGGGTTTACTCGCATAGAGGTGGGGGACCACCCAAGGCGGCAGTGGTCGTTGTGGACGACACACTGGACGTCATGGAGATCCCCGAGCTGGCTACAACCACGGGAGTTTGTGTTGCCATTGTTGGGCCATTAGGTAAATTTATAGTTTGTTCCGTGTATTGTCAATTTGGGGGGGATATCAGACGTGAGCTAGACTACCTCCGTAGAGTGATTGAGTGTGCGAATGGTACTCCGTTAGTAGTAGGGTTAGATGGGAACGCCGTTTCGCCGTTGTGGTTCAGCAAGGGGGACATTCGGTATGGGGACAGGGTGGAGCGCGGTCGGCTGCTTGAGGATCTCGTCGGAGAGAAGGGGCTTATCGTGCTGAACCAGCCGAGTGAACTGTACACGTATTGCGGACCGGGCGGAATGAGCGATATAGATTTGGCGGTAATTAATAGGGCAGGGGACCGATTTCGTTGGACATGGGAGGTTTTAGATGGCTGGGGCATCTCAGACCATAACGCGTGTTTGATAACGGTTTCGGGAGGGTGCGACGATGCACGCGACGCGGTTAATCGTCTAGGGTGGGTGACAAAAAATGTGGACTGGGACTCGTACGAGACGAAACTCAAGAGTGTCGTCGATGTCGCGGAGGTCGACTTTGTCGAGTTGCCGGTAGAGAGGCAGTCGGAGGTTTTGGCGGACTGGGTGGCTAAGACTAACGACTGCCTCCTGCGTAGGAGACCGAGAGGTCAACGACGAAGGCAGGTCCAGTGGTGGACGGACGACCTAGCGGTATTGCGACACGACTTGAGGCGCAAACGCAGGCTTTTCCAGCGAGCCAGACGGGATCAGTCGCAGATTTTGCCACAGAGGGAGGTAGAGTACCGAGCTTCGGTGCGGACATATCGTCGAATGCTTAGGGATGAGAAGGATAAGCATTGGCGGGAGTTCGTACGGGAGCAAGGTCGGGACGATCCGTGGGGGGCGTTGTATCGTATCTGTAGAGGGTTACGTGGGGACGCGGATATTCCTAGGATTAGGCAGGGAGATAGGGTTGCCGAGTCGTGGGATGAAAGCGCGGAGATTTTGCTCTCGAGTTTTTTTCCGGTGGCTGAAGAGCCTACGAGGGTCGTGGAAGTCAGGGAGGAGGCAAGGGAGTTTAGCTGGGAAGAGGTGGAGTCGGCAATCTTTGCCATGGCTGTCGGCAAGTCACCCGGCTTAGATGGGTTCGATGCTGTTACCCTGCGTCACGTTTGGGCGGCGCTAGGGTTCTACGTAAAATCGATGTTCGACGCCTGTCTGTCGAGAAATCGCTTTCCACCATTGTGGAAACAAGGTCGTGTGGTGGTGCTCCTCAAGTCAGAAGACAGGTTGAGGGACGATCCTAGCTCGTACCGCCCTATCACCTTGCTGAGTGTCTTCGGCAAGGTGCTGGAGCGGATGCTGGTCGGGAGACTCGCTCCCCTGTTGGACGGCTTGCACGGGCACCAGTTTGGCTTCCGGGCAGGAAGGTCAATCGAGGACGCGTGGCACCTGGTCAAGGAGACAGTGTCGGCCAGCGCGGAGAAGTACGTGTTGGGGGTATTTGTAGATTTCAAGGGCGCGTTCGATCACCTCTCGTGGGACACAATCCTGGACCGATTCCAGGATTTGGGTTGCGCGGAGACCGGATTGTGGGCGGATTTTTTTCCGGGAGAGACGTGTTTGCTTGATGGGTAGAAGGGGTGTAGTATGGAGGGATGTAGAGCGGGGTTGCCCGCAGGGTAGTATAAGTGGGCCTGTATGTTGGAATGTTTGCATGGATGTGCTTTTGTGGGAACTGGAGGTCGCAGGCTGCAAGTTTGTGGCCTATGCTGATGACCTGCTTCTTCTCGTGGAGGGTGGGAGTCGGCTGGCTCTGGAGAGGGAGGCCTCTCGTTTTCTCACAGTCGTTCGCGGGTGGGGGGAGCGGGCTGGCGTGCCCGTATCTGGAGCCAAGTCGGTAACCATGCTCCTGAAGGGCAGGTTGTCGGTTAACCGGCCCCCAGTGGTACGAGCGGGAGGGATGAGTCTGCGCCATGTGTCCAAGGTGAGATATCTGGGTGTGAGTGTGAGCACGGGTATGAATTTCAGAGTGCATCTGGAGGAGTTGCATGGGAAAATTGTCAGGGTGGTAGGGATGATGCGACGGGTGTTGAGAAGGGATTGGGGTTTAAGTAGACATGCATGCAGGGTCTTGTTCAAAGGGTTGTTTGTTAGTAGCGTTCTTTATGCATGCAGTGTGTGGTACAGTGTATTAGAGCATGGTTACGGTAGGGATTTAGTTAATCGTTGTGAGCGGGTTGCGTTATATGCATGCATTCGGGTATGTAGGACTGTTAGCACGGAGGCGATGCAGGTGCTAATGGGCGAGTTGCCGTGGTGGCTTGAGGCAAAGCGTAGGGCTTGCATGTACAGGGTGAAGCATGGGGTAACATTAACACCCATGGACCTGGCTGCAGATGGGGAGGTTAGGGGTCTGAGCCTACCCCAGGTAAAGACCCTGTTGGCGGGAAAGGCCATAGAGGCTTGGCAGCGGGAGTGGGACGGATCGGAGAAGGGTAGGGTAACCTATTCCTTCATCCCAGACGTCTCATTTGCCGGCCGGTGTCGGTGGTTCGATCCCAGCCTAAAGCTGAACTTTCTGCTAACAGGCCATGGGAGCATGAGGGCGTTCTTGCATGCTAGGGGTTTGGAGGATGAAAGTGTGTGCGACTGCGGTAGTGCGGATGAGGACTGGCTGCATGTTCTCTGCGACTGCGTCCTGATGGACGACGCTAGAGACCTCGCAGCAATGGGGGTGGTCGTGAGGGGAGGGACATTTGATGTGTCAGGGATGTTAGGGACAGAGGACAGGTACAGGGTGGCGGAGGGGTTCGCGCTCGAGGCGTTCGGCAGGAGAATGAGGAGGCGGGAAGCCCGGGACGCCGGAGGGGTGTAGCCGCCCGACGTTGGTGAATGGTGTGCAAGCTGCGTGAATGGTGATGCGTGAGGAACTAGATGGGCGACGGGGTGAGAGAGCGGGAGCGAGTGGTATGAGTCCTGAATGGGTGTGTGCAGGGGTGGATGGGGGTGTGCAGGATACCACCATGCTGCAGTGGTGGTTACTGCATACTCATCGGGCCAAGGGTGCGGAAGCTGGGCGGTACTGGACGGATTAGCTTCGTCTTCTCCTAAGGGCCGCCTGGTGGAAGCATGGAGGTGGCGACTCCCCCTCCTTGGAGCTGGCGATACTTATGCCTGACTTGCACGAGTCTACTTAAGGAGCTGTTGGGGTTGGAGCGGCGGCACTGCTGTGCGTCAACAGGGATGGTGGCGTCGGTGCTGCTGCCGCCCCCGCTCTGTATCAGCGAAGCCTCCACCAGAAGGCTAATCTGGTACTCCGTGGGGCTGACCGTACCCGGGGTATTTATACCCGGTCAGAGTTTGGGATGGTGCGCTGTGGTCTGCAGTACGCGCTATGGCGGAGGGCTTTGGTTTCAATAGGCATATGCTGCTCAGGGGTGCTATGCCACCTCCACGGGTGAGCTGCGTGGCAATACAGCTCGGGTGCTAGCCTGCATAGCTAGTAGGGTTTTGGATAGTGACCCGCCCCCACCAGTGGGCCTTAACCGGGCTTGCACCCGGGGACAGGGATCGCTCGGCAGCGAACTGGTAGTCTTAGCTTCGGCTCTGACGCGTCTGATTGAGCGTTATTTAATCCCTGTTTTTATGGTTTGCCGAATGTAGTGCCTAACGGCGGAACATTACTGACTTCGTGTCTGTGTCTAGTAGCAACCACCAGAAATTTTTTATATGCTGTGTTTACATTCCCCCCCTAAGTGACTCTAACATCTACAGCGACCATTTCAACAAGATAAAGACGTTTTCCTGCAACTTGCTTCGGACAACGTACTAATAATGGGTGACTATAACCTGCCAGAATTACAGTGGTCAGAAACTCCCCCCTCGCCAGTTATCCTAAGAAGATCTGATACCCATTCTCTGTTGATAAACACTATTTCTATCTGCAATTTAAAACAGTACAATTACATTTGTAATCATCAAGGCACTATTTTAGATTTAATTTTTTGCACAATCGATCTAATCATATGACATTGTAAAGAAACAAATAAGTAAATTAGATCAATTTCATCCTGCTCTAGAAATACATTTTAATCTATTAAATTTCAAACCCCTTGAAAATAATTATTTTGCACGGTACAACTACAATAAGTGTGATTATGAAAATATCATATATAAATTATCCGCTATTGATTGGGACACTAAATTAAGTCATGAAAATATTAATGACAATGTAAAAGCATTTTACGATATTTTATACAGTCTTTTGGATACCTTCTGTCCTCTTCAATATCATACAAACAGAAAATATCCAAAATGGTTCTCAAAATCTCTCATAAAAATAATAAATGAGAAAAATAAATTCCATAAAAATGGAAAACTTACAATAATGTTGATGATTACAATACGTTCTCAATACTTCGTAGAAGATATAAAGTTGTTTTATCTCAAGATAATAATAAATTCAGAAGTGACAGACGTGTGATCGGTGCCTCTGAGTTTTTACTAATTTTAAAGTGGTATTTCAGCATAATTTTGCACTATTTTTAATACCATTGTGTCGGGATAGTTCGGCCTACAAAGTGCGCGAGGTGTGATCTCCGAAAAAGTCTCACTTTGTTATAAATCTGCAAATATAGAGCTATATAAGCAAGGTTTTTACCTTACTTAAAATTTACAAGTTAAAACTAATTAACAGTGAAGACAGTTCAAAGACCTCAGGCTATGGCCTTAACTTGTTCGTGCTGTTCGACTGCGACCGACAAATGCAATTTACTAATATGCAGTATGTGCAATAAACAATTTAAAAGCTCGTGTGTGGGCTTATCGGCTTCAGAAACAAGACTTATAAACGCTAAAAAAGGTATTTTGTGGTCTTGTACTCCGTGCGGTGATTTAAATAACAGTATTCGTGAACTTAAAGCAACAATAATAAACTTACGAGAGGAATTAGACATTTTAAAGAACTCTTTGCAAACTACGCCAGCTACGGAAACACTGGATGTCGAAAAGATAATTTCAGAAATTAACGACCGCGAAAAACGAAAAAATAATATAATTATTTTTGGTGTGAACGAATCGAGTATTAATAATGATATTAATAATACAAAAACTATACTACATGTTAATAATGAAATTAATTTAAATGATATAAAAATATTCCGTATAGGCAAACAAAAGGAAAATAAAACGCGCCCGATAAAAGTATATTTACAGTCAAAAAATGATGCTCGCACAATTACGCGAAATGCAATTAAAATAAAGTCGAATACAAACTTTAAAGATGTCTTTATAACATCCGACAAAACTAAACGACAACTAGATTATTTAAAATTAATAAAAGAGGAATTAAAATCGAGATTTGATAACGGGGTAACTAATATCCGAGGGGTTAGTCACGAAGGAAATATGGTGTACACAAGAAGGAATTACTAGGGAAATACAGGAATTACTAGGGAAATACAGGAATTACTAGGGAAATACAGGAATTACTAGGGAAATACAGGAATTACCAGGATATATCTGGGAAATACGTGTATTATTAGGAAATATTTGGGAATTACGAAAGAAATATTTGGGAATTACGAAGGAAATATTTCTTTTTTGTTTACACGAATATATCCGATATGTTCACGATATACAAATAATTTGAATTTGAACTGCGCGGCAACGCTGTATAAGTATAAGGTGACTTTAGATGTCAGTGTCAGGTCAGGTACTTGTTGAGCTACATGCTCATGCGCATGTTACATTTGTGGATTTGTGTGTTGTTGTCTCGTGGCAGCATGTCTAGTCGCGAATCTGGGGAACCGAGTTCGATAGATGATCTGTGGTTTAGCAGCTGCGGTCACGAATCATGCCGAGCATTCACGAATACCAAGGGAAGGCAGCCTCCTATGCTGACTTATACGCAGTTATAATGTAGCTTGATTCACGTATCGTGTATGCAGCACGAGTGTGGAGTATGCCTTTAAGAACTATACTTTTAAGGTGTAGAGGGCTGCGAAAAAGATCGATTGATCGATCTTGAACGATCTTTATTTGTAAAAATCGGATTGATCTTTTATTTTAAAAAGATCGATCAATCGAAAAAATCGATTTATCGGAAAGATCGATTAATTGAAAAATCGATTTTTTTCAAAAAGACCGCTCAATTAAAAACAATTGTCTGAATTCCGGAAAATCGATCTGTCTAAATGATGTCGATCTTCTAGATTCTGAAAAATCTTTTTTTTTAATATTTATTCCTAGATGAAAAAAATCTCTTGATTTCACCAGCATTTGGCGTTTCATGCGCGTTACGTGTATTTTTCGTAATTTGATGTGCGTATGCGTAGTAGAATATCGTATCAATAAAAATCGAAGTTTTAATAAAATCGATCTTACGAGTTTGTATTAAAATCGATTTTTGATCTATTATTAAAATCGATTTTTTGATATAGTATTTCGATTTCATATTTAAAAATATCGATTTTTTGCTATTGATCGATCAAATCGATTTTAGCAAAAGATCGAAATTCGATTTCAAATATCTAAGATCGCACAGCCCTTGTGTAGAGGAGCTTAGCCTCCGTTGTATGCACAACAGTCTAATAAATAGGCGCAACATGATTAATACAGAAAAATTATTCATTAAGTTCATTTTAAACCTACACGTAACTAATACAAAATCAATGAAAATAGAATGAAGAATAAACATGAAAGAAAATGTTTTGAAAAAGTTTTTATCCTGATATGTTATGAGGAGGCTTTGCCTCCCCTGACGAGCCGCCACTGATACGTCATTTCATGAAATGCGTATTAGTTTTCAACAAGATAGGCGTTTTTAAACGAAGTGTTATGGACGTAATTAGCTTAAAAATACCTAAAAAAAAACGCATAAAAGTTTTGTTTAGAAAGATTGCGAGGGAAAATGTCCTAATTATTCTATATTAGGGCTAGTCCGGATGTTAAGGGAGTTCATCCTGCATTTTGTGATGCAAGCAAGCCGTTTGGGTCATATGTTACTGGGACTATACCCTACCGATTAAGAGATGTAGCCACCCGGAAATGTCCCGGAGGCAAAAGTTATTGCGGGTTGTATACCTCATTGGCGCAGTTTTCTTAAAGTCGCCGTGGTTCGCAAACCAATAGATCTTCAGACTTAAATTTTTCTAATAATAATAACAATGTTGAGGTCTTTGATACTGCAGTGCAAAAAAATGTTTGGTTACATATAATGTATACATTTTCCTCTTGAATTTAACATATTGTGTTTTTTTGAAGAAAATTTTGGCCTCCTTGGCCGATTGCGCAAGAACGCTACGTCATACTAGAAAATAACCCAATTAAAAATTGTAGCTCGTTCAAAGAGCTACCGATATAGGGCTTAGTGGCGTGTCTGTGACTTTTAGAGGCCCACCGACACGGAAGTTTCTAAAGAGATACGTAAGTGAGCCGAGCCGCCCTGTGCAAGACAGACCATTGTTACGTCAATTGGAGCAAGGGGTTTAGTTTATATGTTGCTTGGACAATACTCTACCGATTAAGAAATGTAGCCACCCGGAAAGGTTGCACAGGCTCTGTGTATTGAGGGTTGTATACTTCGTTGGCGCGTTTTTCTTAAAATAGCAGTGGTGTGCAAACCATTGGGTCTACATAGCTGATTTTATTTTTATATTACTTGTAATGATAAGGTCTTTTAATCTGCCGCGCAAAAAACACTAGTTTGGTTACATATAACGTATCCATGTTTCTCATGAATTTAGCACATTGTGGTTTTTTGGAGTACATTTTGGCTTCCTTGGCCGATTTCGTAAGAACTCTACGTTATACCAAAAAATAAGCCAAATAATAGTTGTAGCTCATTCAAAGAGCTATCGATATAGGGCTCAGTGCATTGTCTGTGGCTATCAGAGGCCAGCCCACATGGAAGTTTCTAAAGGGAGGCGTAGGTGCACAGAGTCGCCCTGTGCGAGAAAGAACATTGGTATGTCAGTTCGAGTAGCCGTTTGGCTCATAAGTAGCTGGGACCAAACCCTACCGATTAAAAGGTGTAGCCATCCGGAAATGCCGCGCAGGCTTTGTATATTGCGGGTTGTATACCTTATTGGCGCGTCTTTTCTTATTAAAGTCGCAGTGGTACGCAAACCATTGGACCTACAGAGCTGATTTTTTATATATATTAATTGTAATGATAAGGCATTTGATCCTGCAGTGCAAAAAAGAAGTTTCATTACTTATAACGTATCCATTTTCCTCTTGAACAGAGCACATTCTGTTTTTTTGGAGAAAATTTTGGCTTCCTTCGCCGATTTCGCAAGAACCCTACGTTATACCGGAAAACAACCCTAATAAAAGTTGTAGCGCGTTCCAAAGGCTATCGATATAGAGCTCAAAGGCGTGTCTGTGGCTATCAGAGGCCCGCCGACACGGAAGTTTCTAAAGAGTCGAGTACGTGCGCTGAGTTGCCCTGCGCGAGAGAGAACATTGTTGCATCAATTCGAGCACCATTTTGTTTGTATATTGGTAGGACCATACCCTACCGATTATGAGGTGTAGCCACCCAGAAATACCCCGCAGGCACTGTATATTGCGGGTTGTATATCTCATTGGCACGTGTTTTCTTATTAAAATCGCAGTGGTGCGCAATCCATTGGACCTACAGAGCTGATATGTTTTTTGTATAAATTGTAATGAAAACGTCTTTGATGCTGCAGTGCAAAAAAGAGTTTGGTTACATATATCGTATCCACTATTTTCTTGAACAGAGCATTTTGTGGATTTTTTTGGAGAAAATTTTGGCTTCTTTGGTCGGTTTTGCTAGAACGCTACGTTATACAAGAAAACAACACTAATAAAAGTTGTAGCGCGTTTAAAGAGCTATCGATAGAGAGCTTAGCAGCGTGTCTGTGACTATCAGCAGTCCGCCGACACGGAAGTACAAGAGAGAACCTGCGCGTCCATTTAGAAACTTCCGTGTCGGCGGACCGCTGATAGCCACAGACACGCTTCTAAGCTCGCTATCGATACCTCTTTAAACGCGCTACAACTTTTATTAGTGTTGTTTTCTTGTATAACGTAGCGTTCTGGCAAAACCGACCAAAGAAGCCAAAATTTTCTCCAAAAAAATCTACAAAATGCTCTGTTCAAGAAAATAGTGGATACGATATATGTAACCAAACTCTTTTTTGCACTGCAGCATCAAAGACGTTTTCATTACAATTTATACAAAGAACATATCAGCTCTGTAGGTCCAATGGATTGCGCACCATTGCGATTTTAATAAGAAAACACGTGCCAATGAGATATACAACCCGCAATATACAGTGCCTGCGGGGTATTTCTGGGTGGCTACACCTCATAATCGGTAGGGTATGGTCCTACCAATATACAAACAAAATGGTTTGCTCGAATTGATGCAACAATGTTCTCTCTCGCGCAGGGCAACTCAGCGCACGTACTCGACTCTTTAGAAACTTCCGTGTCGGCGGGCCTCTGATAGCCACAGACACGCCTTTGAGCTCTATATCGATAGCCTTTGGAACGCGCTACAACTTTTATTAGGGTTGTTTTCCGGTATAACGTAGGGTTCTTGCGAAATCGGCGAAGGAAGCCAAAATTTTCTCCAAAAAACAGAATGTGCTCTGTTCAAGAGGAAAATGGATACGTTATAAGTAATGAAACTTCTTTTTTGCACTGCAGGATCAAATGCCTTATCATTACAATTAATATATATAAAAAATCAGCTCTGTAGGTCCAATGGTTTGCGTACCACTGCGACTTTAATAAGAAAAGACGCGCCAATAAGGTATACAACCCGCAATATACAAAGCCTGCGCGGCATTTCCGGATGGCTACACCTTTTAATCGGTAGGGTTTGGTCCCAGCTACTTATGAGCCAAACGGCTACTCGAACTGACATACCAATGTTCTTTCTCGCACAGGGCGACTCTGTGCACCTACGCCTCCCTTTAGAAACTTCCATGTGGGCTGGCCTCTGATAGCCACAGACAATGCACTGAGCCCTATATCGATAGCTCTTTGAATGAGCTACAACTATTATTTGGCTTATTTTTTGGTATAGCGTAGAGTTCTTACGAAATCGGCCAAGGAAGCCAAAATGTACTCCAAAAAACCACAATGTGCTAAATTCATGAGAAACATGGATACGTTATATGTAACCAAACTAGTGTTTTTTGCGCGGCAGATTAAAAGACCTTATCATTACAAGTAATATAAAAATAAAATCAGCTATGTAGACCCAATGGTTTGCACACCACTGCTATTTTAAGAAAAACGCGCCAACGAAGTATACAACCCTCAATACACAGAGCCTGTGCAACCTTTCCGGGTGGCTACATTTCTTAATCGGTAGAGTATTGTCCAAGCAACATATAAACTAAACCCCTTGCTCCAATTGACGTAACAATGGTCTGTCTTGCACAGGGCGGCTCGGCTCACTTACGTATCTCTTTAGAAACTTCCGTGTCGGTGGGCCTCTGAAAGTCACAGACACGCCACTAAGCCCTATATCCGTAGCTCTTTGAACGAGCTACAATTTTTAATTGGGTTATTTTCTAGTATGACGTAGCGTTCTTGCGCAATCGGCCAAGGAGGCCAAAATTTTCTTCAAAAAAACACAATATGTTAAATTCAAGAGGAAAATGTATACATTATATGTAACCAAACATTTTTTTGCACTGCAGTATCAAAGACCTCAACATTGTTATTATTATTAGAAAAATTTAAGTCTGAAGATCTATTGGTTTGCGAACCACGGCGACTTTAAGAAAACTGCGCCAATGAGGTATACAACCCGCAATAACTTTTGCCTCCGGGACATTTCCGGGTGGCTACATCTCTTAATCGGTAGGGTATAGTCCCAGTAACATATGACCCAAACGGCTTGCTTGCATCACAAAATGCAGGGTGGAGGCAAAATTTCGCCCTTAACAACCGGACTAGGCGGAATTCAGACTAGGTAATGTTTTAAAATGAGTTTAAATTATTATAGTGGCTAGACTATATATCGGTGCAATAGTCTTTCATTCAATAAAATTAGGACTCGGAAGCAAGGATTTGTGATGATTTGATGAGTTTTTGTAGTAAAAATGCAAGGAAATACGGGAAATATCAGGGAAATACGGGAAATATCAGGGAAATACGGGAAATATCAGGGAATTACGGGAAATATCAGGGAAATACGGGAAATATCAGGGAAATACTCGTTGTGGGAATTACGGTGTACAAAATTTGGGAGCGTGACTAACCCCTCGCTAATATCAAAATTAAATATGTAAACGAAGTACCAACAATAGTTAATTCTAATGATTTAAACTAATACTACCCAATAGTTATAGTTGTTTGTTTAAGGACATAAGTATTACAGTATATTATCAAAACGTGCGCGGACTGTATAAGGCTGTTTGTGATTGTGAGTTTGGAATTGTATGTTTTACGGAATCTTGGCTATCAAGTGATGTGAATAATGAAGAAATGTTCCCTCCCTACTATTCTGTATATTGCAGCGATCGTCGAATGACAGAATTGGGCGTTAGCCGAGGTGGGGGTGTCCTAATCGCATGCAGCAATAAAAACTTTGAAACTACTCAAATCGACCTGTCATCGGCAGCCATTCCTAATTCAATTGATGTAGTGGGATGTAAAATTAATAACCTTAAGAATAATTTGCTTATTTTCGTGGTTTATATACCACCAAATACTACAGTGCAAGATTTGAGCAATTTATTGAAACAATTAGTTTATTGGAGGATATTAACGATCACAACACCTTATTTATAGGAGATTTTAATGTTCCATCTTTTACTAACAAAAATGATTGGTGTTCTAAGTCAAATATAATTTATAATTTTCTTGATCTCCATAATTATATTCAATTTAACAATGTGTATAACAATGACAATAGATTACTAGATTTGGTTTTAGGAAATATGAATTGCGAAGTAGTACAATCTGATGTAAATTTAATTAATGTAGATAAATATCATCCTCCTCTTCAAATAAATATTGAAATCAATGTAGCTAATAAGAAAATTTTTCCAGCAAACAAATCACAAAAAATTTATAATTTTAAGAAGGCTAACTTTCCGGCATTATATCACTCTGTCTCCACTTTGGATTGGACTAATTTGTTATCCCTTAAAAATGTTGAAGATATATGTAATAATTTGTATGAAATCATTGAAAACCAATTCGACATATATGTGCCTACCTTTAAAAATAAAAAATCTAATAGATTGTACCCATGTTGGTTTGGTAAAGAAATTATAAGTAACATCAAAAAGAAACATAATGCTCATAAAAGATTTAAACGATATCATAGGACATCAGATCTACTAGAATTTAGAGCATTAAGAACGGAAATAAAGTTACAAATCGAAGAATCCCATAAATCATATATAGCGTCAATTGAAAACAACATTAAAAATGATCCACAACAGTTTTGGTCGTTTGTGCAATCAAAAAAATGTAATTCACGGATTCCAGGGTGCATGCAACTAGATAATTTAGTTCTAAATGATCCTATTGCTATTGTGAACGGTTTTGCAAATTATTTTGGCAGTGTATATACTCAACCAACTGAAGAAAATATTTTGAATATTGATACCGATTTTAAGAATTATTTCCCTAATATTACAATAAAAAATATAACTGAAGATGATATATATTTTGCTATAAGGAGGCTTACAAATAAGGTCACTGCTGGAATAGATCAAATTCCTTGTTTTTTTTTATTAAAGATTGTGCAAGTGCCCTTGTTTCTCCCTTGCATCATTTATTCAATGCCATTTTAAAACAATCGTCATTTCCAAATATTTGGAAAATATCTAGAATTTGTCCTTTTCACAAAAGTGGGGACGTAGATAATATCAAGAACTATAGAGCAGTATCCCTTCTGTGTAATTTTTCTAAAGTGTTTGAGATTATATTACATAATAAGTTGTACTCACAATTAAAGTCATTTATTTCTCCATTCCAACATGGTTTTGTTGAAAAAAGATCCACAACCACTAATTTAGCTGTATTATCACATTATATAACGAGTACATTAGATAAGGGTGGGCAAGTAGATGTTATCTACACCGATTTTCAAAAAGCTTTTGACCAGATTGACCACAATGTTTTGCTACATAAATAAAAACTATGGTTTATCAACAGAGCTCATTGATTTATTTAAATCCTATTTTTATGAAAGAAAACAATTGGTAAAATATAATGGTCACTGCTCAAACTTTTTCACGCCAACATCTGGAGTACCTCAAGGCTCCGTTTTAGGTCCATTTTTGTTTGTTATATTTATTAATGATTTGGTCAAATGTAAACATTTATTCTTCGCTGATGACATGAAGATATATAGTAAAATTGATAACTTAAATGATTGTTTTTTGTTGCAACAACAATTAAATGAAATTCTGGCTTGGTGTAATGACAATAATTTAAAATTAAATATAAACAAATGTAAAACTATGTCTTTTCACAGAACAAAACAACCATTCTTATTCAATTACAATATTAATAACAGTATTTTGGAAAAAGTGTACTTAACAAAAGACTTGGGCATCTATTTTGACACTAACCATACTTTCTCACCACACCTACAAGACATTGTAAGATCGGCATTTAGAATGCTAGGGTTCATATTCAGAAATTGTAAAAGTTTTAGTAATATTAATGTCATAATTACATTATATTTCAGTTTCGTTCGTTCAAAACTTGAATATGGCTCACTAATCTGGTATCCTATATACGAACGATACAAAACAGAGGTTGAGAAAGTTCAGAAAAGATTTTTAAAATACCTCGCTTTAAAGGAAGATAAAAAATACCCTGACAGAAATATTGATTATAGTGTTTTTTAAATAGATATAAATTTCAGTCTTTAGAAAATCGTAGACTCTGTCATTCAATTGTTTTCCTTTCCAAATTACTGCAAAATGTTATAGACTGTACTGAGTTATTACAGAACATAGAATTGCATGTACCACGCCAGTCATCTAGGCAATCACTATATTTCCTTTGTCCAAAAGCCAGAACTAATATGCTACTTAAGTCACCTATCTACATTATGTGCAACAATGCTAATAAAGTACTTAATAATTTCGATATTTTCATTTCATCACCAAAGCAAATTATTAAGGGTAAATATCAGGGGCGTTTAATTTGTTTCTACGCCAAGGCGAGCGCTAGTGAGCCCCGAATTTGATGATTTAAACTCAGATGGCAAAACAGAAAGTTTTGTTTATTTTAGCTGCACCATCTATACCAGAATAGTCGCACTTTTCTTCAAGATTAGATAGAAAATTTCTGCATTTTAATTTAAAATTAAATATTGACATACTTATATTAGAACAAAAATAATTTCATTTATTGAAAATAATAAAATATTGCCAGGAAAGTATATTATTTGGGAATATCAATTAGGTAAATAGAAATAAATAAACTGCGAATATTTATTTATAGTCTGCTGTATTTATCTCTTTTGAAATAATTCTGTAAAACATGTTACATTTCTAATATTTGCACCGTCTAGTAGAAAAAAATATTTAAGTTGAATCAAATATATTTAAAAAAATTATAACCGTGTTAAATATTTTTTCTACTTTTGCTTCAACAAATCTCCATTTTTTTGTCATACCAGTAAGCTTATAATTGTAACTGTTGTTTTTTAATATTTCGATATATTTATGCACCTTTTTCTAAAAAAAATATTGTAACCTGAAAGACTGATGCCCGGTTTCATGAAAGCATGTTAAATGAATGATTAATTAATTACCTTGATAACTGTAATTACTAGTTAAAGTACTTGTGTATTTTGTGAAATTAATCCATTTATTAACTTGAGTTGATTTTGGAGGTATTATTTACCATTACATAAATAGCATTTATTAAAAAGTCAATTACTTGAACAATAACAATTAATTAACATTGAAATTTAATAACAAATTGTCATATGTAGATATTTCAATATTCAATTAATTGGCTTGTCAAAATTTAACCAATCAAATTTTAGTGATTAAATTAACCGTCATTTTAACATTCCGTTGAAGCTAATCATCTATCAAACAAAAAATAGTATTTACCAGAAAATCATTTTATGAAAAATAAACAAATTTTACCTCCGTATAGAATAATTTTCAATGAAGAAAATATTGAAACATTTTCTCCCTAAAAATACGAAATGACTGTATGAAAAGGCTATCAATTTTGGAAAAAATACTAATGTCAACGATTTTGTAGACACAAAATTAATTGAAAAATCTGGCACGCTGTGTCGTTGAGTTTTTTTTGAGTTGAATGGTATCCATTTTCATTTACAACATTGCTTATTTCAATATTTCCCTTCCCTTTTATTTCGCCATCCTTCATGCGGTTCTATTCAGATATATGTAAGGCGTTATTATGTACAAAATACTCATGTAATAACAAAAACATCTTCCTAACGTTTATTCATTGAACTAAAGCCCAGTTATTCAACTTACAGCTTATTTCTGTAGATACGATAGTGTTATTTATTATATAAAACTTGTACATCAAAAAATCTGACAATATTACGCACATAATTTAACAAATAATAATAAGTAAGTACTGAAAAACACAATCACATTTGCAGTACTTCACTATTTTTTTACGTGAATCAGTATTATTTTCTTAGTTTTCCTTATATAACATAATGTGATATAAACAATATATGCTTTGCAACTAGTATGTCTTATCAAAGAAAGTAATTATAATAAATAAGATAAATTTCGTATATCTGTTATATAGTAATATTCAAAACATCAAAACTATATTTGGCATGAAATTTCTAAGAATCTGCCCCCGACTCGTTACGTTGTTGCCAGGTATGTGATGATTCTACGAACGCGCAGTTGCCACGTATTAGATTAGTGCAGTCGGTCCAGTCGAGGCCACACGAGAATACAGGCTTGAATGCTTATCTCCGCTCAATGTGATACGTCAACGTAAGAGGCCTGCACGCCAGCGCACGTCAAATTTGATAGTTTTTTAAAAAAATTGCAAAAATGGTGTTAAAATACTGCGTGCCAATGAGCAGGAGCAATTACGGTAAAACGAATAAATTTATCAATGTTTTTAGATTTCTAGTGGGATGCGAGGAAACTGCTCAAATGCAATACATCGACCAAATTATAACATCACAAATTCTTCAGCTGTTTGCATTTTGCATTGACGAAAAATGTATTATTCGTGACCACGAAACCTCTACAACAGTTTAAAATTAGAGATATTCAGCAACATTTTATTAAATAATTATAAAGAAAACTGTAAAGAAAAATTTTGCAATAAAAAGCAGTTTAACAAAAAATAAATAAATAAAATAGCGAGCAGCTAAATGTGTTTCATTCATTTTTAGTTTCATTATTAACATTTTCATATTATGTTCTACGTTATATTATTTTCATTTGTTAGGTCTAGTTTCTAAAGATTATTAATTTTATTATTAATATTATGATTTTTAATATTAATATTTCTTGTATTATTTAAACAACAATAAATAATTAAAACAAATCATAAGTTTATTCCTATATTTAAGCTATTTTTAATTCATTTCTTATTTAATTTGTTTAGTTATATATATATATATATATATATATATATATATATATATATATATATATATATATATATATATATATATAATGTTTATTATATAATATTTGCATAGTTATTTTCGAGTTGTATATATTTAAAACTCACATTTTTCAAGCCTATTTGTTTAAAATTTCGTATATTTACTATCCTTACAATACAGTTGTACGTGACGTGATGTAACAGTAAGAGGTCAGCTGTGACATCACGAATTGAGTATTCAGGCCTGTATTCTCGTGTGGTCTCGGTCCAGTCAATGTGGAGTGTGTGTATAAGTATTCTAACCTGAACTGCGTTGCATTGGCTATAATTGCTGACTATGATCAAGTGGCTGGTATCCAGCGGCGGCTCGTGGTCATTTCAGTAGGGGAGGCAAAACTTTATTTTTCGTTTTTGTCTTTATTAGAAAAATAACAAGCTTTTGTGGAAATTACAAAGGATTACTACTTAATAAATACAGTTTATAGCGGCACAATACACAAATTCATGGAGCAGCACAAGATGAGGATGCATAGTACGCATCAGTTTATAGCGGCACAATACAAAAATTCATGGAGCAGCACAAGATGAGGATGCACAGAACGCATCAGTTTATAGCGGCACAATACAAAAATTCATGGAGCAGCACAAGATGAGGATGCATAGAACGCATCAGTTTATAGCGGCACAATACAAAAATTCATGGAGCAGCACAAGATGAGGATGCACAGAACGCATCAGTTTATAGCGGCACAATACAAAAATTCATGGAGCAGCACAAGATGAGGATGCACAGAATGCATCAGTTTATAGCGGCACAATACATAAACGTCTGAAGCAGCACGAGATGAGGATGCATAGTACGCATCAGTTTATAGCGGCACAATACAAAAATTCATGGAGCAGCACAAGATGAGGATGCACAGAACGCATCAGTTTATAGCGGCACAATACAAAAATTCATGGAGCAGCACAAGATGATGCATAGAACGCATCAATTTATAGCGGCATAATACACAAATTCATGGAGCAGCACAAGATGAGGATGCACAGAACGCATCAGTTTATAGCGGCACAATACACAAATTCATGGAGCAGCACAAGATGAGGATGCATAGAACGCATCAGTTTAGAGCGGCACAATACACAAATTCATGGAGCAGCACAAGATGAGGATGCACAGAACGCATCAGTTTATAGCGGCACAATACATAAACGTCTGAAGCAGCACGAGATGAGGATGCATAGAACGCATCAGTTTATAGCGGCACAATACATAAACGTCTGAAGCAGCACGAGATGAGGATGCATAGTACGCATCAGTTTATAGCGGCACAATACACAAATACATAGAGCAGCACAAGATGAGGAGGATGCATAGTACGCATCAGTTTATAGCGGCACAATACAAAAATTCATGGAGCAGCACAAGATGAGGATGCACAGAACGCATCAGTTTATAGCGGCACAATACATAAACGTCTGAAGCAGCACGAGATGAGGATGCATAGTACGCATCAGTTTATAGCGGCACAATACAAAAATTCATGGAGCAGCACAAGATGAGGATGCACAGAACGCATCAGTTTATAGCGGCACAATACAAAAATTCATGGAGCAGCACAAGATGATGCATAGAACGCATCAGTTTATAGCGGCATAATACACAAATTCATGGAGCAGCACAAGATGAGGATGCATAGAACGCATCAGTTTATAGCGGCACAATACACAAATTCATGGAGCAGCACAAGATGAGGATGCATAGAACGCATCAGTTTATAGCGGCACAATACACAAAGCATCTGGAGCAGCTTAGAATTCAAATGTTATAATTATTTGCCTTTAGGAATCGGCATATTTCTAATGGGCATGGACCTCTTCTTCCGCGAATCCAGTAGCTCTGGGCCTAACTCTTCAAAATAAAATTTTCTCAATTTAGGAAGCATGTCCGAGATGAAATTGTTATCTAAATATATTGTTTCAATGTTCATACCGAGGGGTGTCCATATAATAAAATCGCAACAACTTCTACCGGAACAGTAAAGCTGCCCCTGTATCTGGTAGTAGTAGTTGTGCGTTCTTTTTAGCTGCAATTCGCCGTTTACTATCGGCGAGCAGAATGTTTTTAACTTTGCTGCTGCTTCTTTTGGCGTCATCAGTCGAGCACTATACGGACACTTTATTTCAATAATTTTTTCAGCGTCAACTACACCGTCTGGCGATGCTGCCAAATACCCAGAATCCGGTAGTAAGCACACAAATAAGCCGCAGTTCTGAACATTGAGACCAGTCATTTTTATATATTGTTCTAGAGCTACCCTTTCATTTATTCTGCCGTATTCGACGGTTTCATTATTCTGTAGGTTTGTGTACAAAATGGAGTGTACGAGAGGCCCAGGACGTGCTCGCCGCTTACAAACCGTACCAAAAAATGATGCCGTCAAACGCAGAGACCGTTCTTCATGCCACAAAGGATTTTCTGCCTGCCCACGAGTTCTTTCCTCAATATGAAATTGCTCCTGTTCGTTGACGCACAGACTGCTCACTTGTGCCTCAACAAGAGCCCTAACTTCATCTTCGGGCAAATCGGGTTGCTGTGAAGCTGGACCATAATCCTTTTCTTGGTTTGACTGCAATTGGGGTAGAGCGCACAGGGATTTTACGTGGAGCTTCTTATATACACGAGCACGTGTATTAGACACAACTCGCCGCGAAATCATTCTTTTTGCAGGTGTGGCAGGACTTCGTCCAAGATAATTTTTCCAAGCTGTGCCGCATCAGTCCGGCCCATACTGAAATGCTAAGCCCGCTCCATAGCATCTTACATTAAAAGAATTTTTCCGACCGTAGAACCCCTGCTTTCCGCCATTAAACTTCGTCACTATATGCATAAATCCTTCAGCTGCATTGCTCGTCGCATTCTCAATTAAAGAAGAAGCTCTAGCCGATAATGTGCCGATAATGTTGACAATCCGAGCTTTATCCGTACCGCTGATAGAAATGTACATACTGTCCAGTGCGCTACTTCCGGCACTAGAGCAAACTACATCACGGCAGCGAGAATGCTCGCCGAATGTGTGCTCTACGGCGTGTTGCAAATCGCCTTGTAATGTAGATACTGACGGCTGCGCTAAGTTGGCGTGATAGACGATAAGTTTGCGACAATATTTCGTCAAGGCATTTATTTTACGGTCGGGTAATATTTTCCGGTGCGCCGCATTCTCTGCTGAAAACTTATGAAGATGTTTGGCAACATTATTCAGCAGGTGATTAGTACAGTAAATTTTTCGTACATACCGACTATACGATACAGATTCCTCAATGCGCTTCCGCACACTGGAGTCACCATCACCAATAAATGTAGTATACCGTAGCTTGAACATGGATTCGCTGCTCTGAAATCCTTCAACTATCATATCCGCCTCCATAGCAGGAGATGAGCCTGTCCAATTGCGGAAACATTGGTGATGTCTG